>CALYLW010003238.1:0-12518 GCA_944989445.1 Ampullaceana balthica | reverse complement strand
ATATATTATATAAAATCTTATAAATATTAAAGCCTTTATTTCTTAATTAATGCGTTTTTTTTTATTTACAGTTACAAGTTGAAACTGTAAACTAATTCTTATGAAAATGAAAAACTTTATTTGCGTTATAAAGATTAAATTTTAAAATCTGGAATAAAAATATTTACTATAATAGATATCTTTATCTCTCTTACTTTGACACACATTAAAAATGATTTATTTTTTTTAAGAGTATGGTTGTCTGGCGGCATGCACGCTTCGGCAGGCGTACCGAGAGTCGCGGGTTCGAATCTCTGTGAAGGCAGGGATTTGTTCCATGCGCTAAGGGTGCCCCTGAGTCCACCCAGCTTGGAATGGGTACCTGACACTAATGAGAGAAAGGAAGGTAGCTGGATATAGTGCGACACAATTCCGTCATAGCCGCGATATGTGAATGCTGCATCGCTTGTGAACAGACCGACATGGTCTATGAATTCTTATAAGAACTTAAAACGCAAAAATCATCTGCAGCAAAAGGGGCGTCTGTAATTTTTAAAAAGAGCGTTTTTTAATCTATTTTGTTAACCTGTTCCGAGGGCTGGAATTGCTATGGATGTTGTTCTGAGTCCCTCGGCAATCTCTAATACTTTAAATAATCCTTCGTCCAATCTACGAGAAAACATGTCCATGTTGATGTGAATAATATTTTTGCAGGGAAGTCTGCCAGCGGTTGTTACGGTGACACCCTCTTGATTAATCTCAGAACCTAAATACAATAGAAAGGTTTATTTGTTTCGTTTTATTGTTGTTGTTTTGCTGTTGCTGTTTTTTTATATGTAAGTTTAATTAATTACTAAAATTTTAGATTACTTTAAATAAAAGTTAGTTTAAATATTTATGCACGATATGCTCATTCTGAAATCTGTGTAAATATTCGTTATTTTCATACACACTCTTTGAACTGCATTCAGCTTGAAAAACAGGGCCATTTTTTCTCAGAAGTGTCTTGCAAACAGTACCTTAGAAATGGTAAACATTTATGATCAGAATTTGTTGCTTTCAATAACAAAGTAATTTATCAAACTCTGGCTTAAATTGCATCATGTTTATTCTTTGGCCTAAAATTGCACCCATTATTTATATATGCACATAATTAATCAAGGTTATAAATAATAGCTTATAAAATTTATATTAAACATACTTTTCATATAATTTTTTTATAATAGTGAACTTTTTTGTGCAGGCTGGAAAAGACTTTTTCAAGAAAGATCATGAATATATCCGTTATTTTAAACTAACATATGTTAATACAAAATAAACATGTAATAAGTAAACAAACATAATAATAATTTAAGCAGACAAAATGAAAATGAAAGATGAATATATCTTCTTTTAAAATTAAAGCTCTATTTTATGTATTTTCGAATTTTATTATATAAGTCTTTTTGAGATAAAATTAAAAAATAACAATCTCTATGTTTCAAAAAGTAATAAATAATTACATATTGCACGAAGTTGATATAGATATTTTGTTATTTATTCAATCTTTCTAGCTGTTACGGTCAGATGTTGTGGTGTGGGGATGACTACGCATAAATGGGGTTGTGAACACTTGTCCTCGTGGAACGGGGGGGGCGGGTGAACTCAAGGTACGTGCAAGTTGTAATGAATTGACAGGACCACGGTCAAAGGGAGACATGGTGATTGACCCAGGGGCCAGTCAAAAACCAGTCGGACAAGACGGGGTATAAAATGGGTCACATTGTGTGTCGCTGTGAGATTTGTTAAGTTGCCAAGTAGCAGACAGGTGAAAGACGTACGATAGAGTGTGGAGTTTGTGAACGTAGTCCAATCCGGTCAAGCTGGGCCGAGGACTCTGGATGGTATGACCATCAACTGTAAACTGCCAATTGTACTGTACCATAAATATGTTCAAAGCTTCTGGATGTCATTAAACTTATGCTGAAAGAAAACAACCCAGCGTTGCTAAGTCTTTTACCCGTCTACGTGGTAAATATCTGTGGCTAAGGGGGAACCTCAACCCCTAGACAACGACTCCGCCACAGTGGGGGCCCCGTCGAAAAACCGAGCCAAGACGCTGTGCATCAAGACACGTCACTAAAGGAGAAACGACGAAAAACACATCAACGAACTGGCCGTACTAGCCATCCCGATAGCAAGATCATCACGAGAGCGTAGGGCTTACACCTCGTAACGACGAGACCAGGGGTGTTGAAGACAGCCGTTGCAGTGATGTTACAGACAGCCGTAGCAGTGATGTTACAGACAGCCGTAGCAGTGGTGTTACAGACAGCCGTTGCAGTGGTGTTACAGACAGCCGTTGCAGTGGTGTTGTAGACAGCCGTAGCAGTGGAATTGCAGACAGACGCAGAAAGGGAGGCCATACAGACTACACCCGGAAGAGCATCGGAGGAATAACGAACACTAACTTAGATAGTAACACAGAAGCTGACTACAGCCTGGACAACTTCGAGGTTACAACCTCAGTAATACGTGACAGTGAAGGCGGTGACTTTGTGACTCTCTCGCCTATGGATACTGATACTGCCCTGGTATAATGTGTTTTTCTTATGTATGGGTACTATTTGTGTGGTAATTTCTATCGTACAGGCAAGTACAACTTAATTTCTAATATTAAATTAGTATGTTTTAGATATTATATATTATATATTTGTATATGATGAATCCCCAAATTGTATTATTGAGATAGTAGTTTTGTAGATTGAGTATTGTTATATTGGGTCCCTAATACAAAACGATAGGAAGACGGTAGACGAATTTGAGATTGTGACCGTAGAGTAACTACTAATATAGAAACATCGACATGGAATTGCCTAATGTAGAAAAACTGAGACAAAGTGCCCGGGAGCTGGGATTTGAAGGGGAGGAGGCAAAGAGATGGGTTATAGAGGCGTACAAGAGGGAGGAAGATGAGGAAAGAGATAGAAAGAAGAGGGAGGAAGATGAGGAAAGAGGTAGAAAGAGGAGGGAGGAAGATGAGGAAAGAGGTAGAAAGAGGAGGGAGGAAGATGAGGAAAGAGAAAAACGGAAATTCAAAAGGGAGGAGGAGAGTAAAAGGTTGGAGCACATTAGGATAATGGAATTGAAAGCGAGGGAGGAAGAGACCCCGCGGGTAGAGGAAAAAAGCACAGGGAACTCGGGAAATAAACTACCAATGTTTGACGGGATAGGGGATAACTTAGAATTTTTTTTGGTACGATTCGAGGACGAAGCGAGACACAAGGAGTGGCCAGTGAAACATTGGGGGTATGAACTTAGAAAATTGATGCCACAACCGCTACTACCGGTGTGTTATGCGGGGAGTGGAAATGGAGTAGAGGCCTCATATGAGGAGGTGAAAACCGCCTTATCCAGGCATTTTGGGCTAACAGCCCAAGGATATCGAGAAAGGTTAGCAGGTGTTAGACCCAGAAAAGGAGAGGACATATTAGCTTACTCAAACAGAATTAGACACTACCTGACCAAGTGGATAGAGCTTTCAAAAACCGAGAAAACCTACGAGAAACTATTTGAGCTCACAGTAGTGGACAAGCTATTACAGACAGTAAGCGGGGGGGTTGTTGAGCACATATTAGAAAGGGGAAGTCTGGATTTAACATCGGTTATTAAAACGGGTGAGGGATACATAGCGGCACACCCAAGTGTGAAATTGACAAGGGATAGTGCACCACTCATAGGGAATCAGAGAGTCCAAGGTAGGAGGGAAGAAAGCCGAAGAGAAGACAATTATCAATGGAGGGGAACAGGCTACCAAACAAAAAGATGACAATCTAGGGGTTTTGCTGGGGTGGGAGAAGTTAATGGGGTTAAGGTTAAGGTTGTACGGGACACGGGTTGCGGAATCGTGGGGGTAAGGGAGTCTCTAGTTGATAAGGAGTGTGTGACAAACGAGACAGTCACTTGTATATTGTTTGATGGGGAGAGAAAGGTTTATAGGGTAGGATATATACATGTGAAATCACCGTATTTTACGGGAATGACAAAAGCTGCCCTACTAAAGAACCCACACGTTGACCTAAATATTGGAAATATCAAGGGAGCTACCATGGGAGACGGGTATAAAGGGGTAAGGCCAATACACAGGGGCAAAGGCTACAGCCCTGGGCCCAACACTACAATAAAACAAAACCACATTAATGCAAATTGGAATAAAGACAGCCATAGATTTACAAAAATAACTAAGGAGCATAGTTCGAAAGGGTACAAAATAGAAAACATCGGGACAGAAGTAGTAGCAGGGGCGGTAACGACGAGGGCACAGAAAAACAACCCAAAACAGTACAGTAGTACAGTGAAAAGACACCTCACGGAGTTTAATATACAGCCAGAGGATTACAAAAGATTACAAGCCGAAGACGTCACGTTAAGACGAATACACGAGCATGCGAAAAAAAGTAGTATGAAGGGGACGGAAAAGTCAGTATTTAAATACACGGGAGGACTACTCATGAGAGAGTATAATGACACACAAATCAACCCTAATATTAGTCAGGAACAATTGGTTGCACCGAAAGTATTAAGAAAAACCATATTGGAGATAGCCCACGATAATAGTTTATCTGCACACATGGGGATAGCTCGCACCAAGGAGCGAGTGCTAAAAGAATTCTGGTGGCCGGGTATAGCCAGTGACGTACGTCATCACTGTAGAACATGTGATGCATGCCAAAAAGTAAAAAAAAGCGCCGGAGGGATTGCCCCGTTAGGAGACATGGAACTAATAACAAAAACATGGAGTAAGGTTGCTGTCGACCTTATCGGACCAATAATACCTACATCACGGAAAGGTTATAAGTATATTCTCACACTGGTGGACACAGCGACCAGATGGCCAGAGGCTAAACCATTAAAAAAGATTGACGCCGAGGAAATACAGGAAGCACTTTTCGGCATATTTACGACAATGGGCTTACCGGATGAAATTTTATCAGACAACGGCACCCAATTTAGGTGTGACTTAATGGCCCAAGTTTGTAAGCTAATGGGAATCACCCAACGGTTCAGCACTCCTTTACACCCGCAGAGCAACGGAATGGTGGAAAGGTTTAATGGTACGCTCAAGACGTTACTTATCAAAGCATCATTGGAACAACCGAAAGACTGGGAAGACCACGTACAAGGGATACTATTCGCTTATCGGGAGGGGAAGCATGAATCAACAGGGTTTTCACCATTCGAACTAATGTTCGGACGCAAAGTAAGAGGGCCCATAAATATCCTGAGAAATATTTTCGATGGGAGTAATGAAAGGATAGAGGGACAAAAGCCACACGAATACCTCAATAAATTAAGAGATCGATTACGAGTAAGTGGCACACAGGCGAGTAAAAACTTGAAAGCAGCAAAAGAAAAACAAAAACTACTCTATGATCGTAGAGCCAGAAAACGAGAGATTCTTGTAGGAAGTCATGTGGTTGTGATGAAAGCGTCGGCGGGTAGTAAACTACAAAGATCCCGATGGCATGGACCATATAAGGTCATAGAAAAAGTAGGGGATTGTAATTATGTAATCCTGGAAAAGGGAAAAAGGAAAACATATCACATAAACTTGCTAGAGGAATATCATAGTAGGGAAGAATCAAGTCAAAAGCATACTGAGACATGTACCAATCACCCTATTACAAACAGCAGTGCGAAAAACGCGGCTTACGCCGTCGTTATAGAAGATAACGAGACAGAAAATGAAAGCAGAAACATTAGTTCGTTGCCAACACAGGCGAGCGGGGTTAAGGAATCGATGAAAGATGTAAGAATTAACCCCCACCTCAAAAAGTATGAAAGAGAACAAATAGAAAGGATACTAGATAAATACGCTAACGTTATAACTAACACACCAGGAAAATCCACTGTAGTAGCTCACTCTATTGAGTTAAACACAGAAAAACCAATCTGTCTGAGACCATATCCTATACCCTTTTCAGCAAAACAAGAGATAATTAAGGAAATTCGGCAAATGGAAGGGGAGGGCATTATAGAAAAGTCAACTTCACCCTACTCCTCGCCAATAGTCCTAGTTAAGAAAAAAGACGGTTCCACACGTTTCTGCATTGATTACAGGAAACTAAACGCTATAACGATAACAGACGCAGAACCAATACCCAATCAGGAAGATTTATTTATTCAATTAGGACAAGCTAAGTATTTCTCAAAAATTGACTTAGTGAAAGGTTATTGGCAATTACCGGTAGAAATAAACTCGAGGAAATATACTGCTTTTCAAACTGACTTGGGATTGTATCAGTTTAAATACATGCCATTTGGGCTGTGTAACGCACCAGCGACATTCGCACGAGGCATGCGTCGAGTCTTAGGTGATCAAAAAAACGTGGTCAGTTTTTTTGATGACATTTGCGTGTTTGGAAGATCCATAACAGAACATAATCATACATTGGATCAGGTACTAAACAGATTGAAAACTGCGGGGTTGACAGCTAGGCCAACAAAAATGGAAATCGGGTTTTCAGAAATAGAGTTTCTGGGTCATATAGTCGGAGGAGGTACACAGAGACCTAACGCCAGTATAACAAGTAAAATATTAAATATCAAACCTCCGAACACCAAGAAACAAGTGAGGAGCTTATTGGGGCTGATCAGTTATTATAGAAAATTTGTTCCGGATTTCGCAGATATATCGGCCAGTCTATCAGATCTAACAAAGAAAGGAAAACCAGAAAAAGTACAATGGACTAGCACATGTAGAGAAGCACTAGAAAAGATCCAAAAGGCTCTATCTACACAACCAATCCTTATACTGCCAGAGATAAATCATGAGTTTGTAATCAGAACAGACGCGAGCGAGTCCGCTATAGGGGGATGCTTAATGCAAGAACGGGAGGGATTATTACACCCGATAGCGTACGTAAGCAGGAAACTATTATCCCGGGAGACCCGATACTCAGTAATTGAAAAGGAATGTTTGGGGGTAGTATGGACGATTACAAAATTCTCAAGATACCTTTTTGGTAATCACTTTACTATCGAGACGGACCACAAACCATTGACGGTGTTACAGACATCCAAGAGCATTAATAACCGCGTGGCACGATGGGCGTTAACATTACAAGAATACAAATTTACTATCAGACCGATCCCAGGGGCTGATAATACATTGGCTGACGTACTTAGCAGACAGTGGTAGTGGGACAGACAAAAGACTGATAGAAAATCACGGTCCCACTAATCCCACTAAGACTACCAGTATACTGACAGATTTTGTAGGGTTGAGTACAAGAATGATCAAAATAGCTAATAATTAAGCCTGGGACAATGACAAATGATTGTAGTTTCCCAAATTTTAGGGTACGCTCTTGGTAATGCTAATAAGAGTCGTTTCTTGTTTAGAATGGGAAATATACGAAATGTTCCACCATCAAAAACAATGACTATGATTTTTGATGCATACATTGAATTTACACGGAATTGGTATTGTGTCTTCTATGATGATGATAATTTGTTGAAAATTATGATGACTAATGATAATATTGTTGGGATTGAAGTTGGGGTCTGAGTGACCTTGTACCAGTATCATTGTGAAATGAAATAAAGTGGTTCGTATGTTCATGACAAATGTGTTGATCATATAAGAAATTTTGTGCACTGGAGACCTCAGTCCAAATTTTATGATAAGAGATGTTGTTATGATGATAATGTTTTGATTAGGATGATGAGGCTGCTATTTGTTGATAACTATGAGGAGTTATGATACTGTATTTTTGTATTTACTTGGGGGGTCTGAGCGACCATTTCCCAGTATTACTATTATATGAATTGATAAGACAATTCTTAGGTGCACGACACATTTTGATTATGTAAGCACAACATGTTTGGAGCCCTCGGGCATTTGGTATAACATTGATAATATGTATTTATTATATGTTATGATGATGAAATTTTTGATTCATGAAAATTTTGCCGATGACTATGTTATGATTATGAATATGATAATTTGTAACCCATTAACTGGTGGTTATAACTGGTCCCAGTAGGGGGGACGATAAATATACATACGAGATCCCGCTATGGGGACAGAAAACATACATAACATGTCCCATAAAGATACAGATGCAAGTATTAATGAAAAGGGACAGAAAATTGGGTGGATAGTGATTGTTGTGACACATGATTAGCAATTAAACCATTGAAGCATGACATTCAATGTTTGTGAGACATGTTGAGCAATTAAGTCACTGAACCATGACTTTCTTCGCTTGTAAAACATGGGGATCATCTAAATCATTGAACCATGAGATTCTTTGCTTGTGAAACATGGGTATCATTTAAGTCATTTAACCATACCAAGATTTTTTTTGTATGTGAAGAATATTAATACTTCAAATGTGACAAAAAAATTTTTTTAGTATATTGATGTATATATATCGTTATCATTTTGAGTAATAATAACCTTTGCTACCCTCGAAAGCGAGGTAGTATAGGACTAGACTCGTACGCAGGTACGAAAACCGGGTAGTTCCACAATGTAAATAAAACGATTCCTTATTATGTATTTGGGAATATACACCAGCTATTGTGAACTAATATTTTTTTTGGAAGCTAGCATATTACTGGTGAAAATTCTGTATATAGTGCACATTGCAATTGTTGAATATTGTTAAAATAACTATATATTAATGAAATACCTGTGTGTGTAAGAATGGGATATATTATTAGTAGATCATGACACACCAAAACCTCAAGACCTTATGTTTATAAACTCGCGACATTCTTGCTAAGGTCGCTCGTGAGGAGGGGGGTGTTACGGTCAGATGTTGTGGTGTGGGGATGACTACGCATAAATGGGGTTGTGAACACTTGTCCTCGTGGAACGGGGGGGGGCGGGTGAACTCAAGGTACGTGCAAGTTGTAATGAATTGACAGGACCACGGTCAAAGGGAGACATGGTGATTGACCCAGGGGCCAGTCAAAAACCAGTCGGACAAGACGGGGTATAAAATGGGTCACATTGTGTGTCGCTGTGAGATTTGTTAAGTTGCCAAGTAGCAGACAGGTGAAAGACGTACGATAGAGTGTGGAGTTTGTGAACGTAGTCCAATCCGGTCAAGCTGGGCCGAGGACTCTGGATGGTATGACCATCAACTGTAAACTGCCAATTGTACTGTACCATAAATATGTTCAAAGCTTCTGGATGTCATTAAACTTATGTTGAAAGAAAACAACCCAGCGTTGCTAAGTCTTTTACCCGTCTACGTGGTAAATATCTGTGGCTAAGGGGGAACCTCAACCCCTAGACAACGACTCCGCCACACTAGCTAATTTGGACAAAGATTAATGTTTTACCAACCCGAAGAATGAAGGTCCATGTTTGCTTTAATTCCATTTACAATAACATCACAAGGCTCTTTGGTGATATCACCGCACTTTACAGTCAACGTTACAGAACCATATGTGATTGTGGTGTTATCGCCTATTGAGGTATTTTTAAATAGGTTAATACTTTAATCAAACAATACTAGATTATTTGGTTAATCAATAAAATTTGATACATTTTTAAAAAAATAAACTTCTTTCATCATTACAAAACTGCAAAATTTTTACTTTAGAAAAAATAATGTTTCTAGATTTTGTAATCCCTGGAAGGAAGGAGAATATGTGCCAAAGTATATATAATATATAAGTTTTCAGATGAAATCTATTTATTTTATAAAAAATGCACTGTTTTTAGAGCGCCTAAGGCACCGACCTTTTTCAAAAGCCCAACTAACTTGTCCTTGTTTGATAAATACGAAATATTTAACTTTCTGAAATGTACACAAAGTATTTTATAATAGGGGTTGCAGTGCGCCTGCGGCGCCCCGTTTCCTTTTTAATTTTATAATTAACCACCATCTAATTCTCTTTTTACAATGTTCCCTTTTCTAAAATTGAAAATATGAGCTAAATCAATGACGTCATATAATATTTTTTACAGCGCATCTTTAATTTGCTCACTTTTTGGTGCATTGGTGCAGTAATTTGGTTTTCCCTGCTTTCTAAAATTAGTAGCGTCAGGACAGACTGACTTGCGTGACAATTGCAAATTATATAGTTTTATATATATACTAGCGTATCACCCGTCAAATATGACGCAAGTTTTCAGCTGAAATCTATTTATTTTATAAAAAATGCACTTTTTTTAGAGCGTCTACGGCGCCGACCTTTTTCAAAAGCCCAACTAACTTGTATTTGTTTGATAAATACGAAATATTAAACTTTCTGAAATGTACACGAAGTATTTTATAATAGGGAGTGTAGACAGAGCCGTCTTTACACCATTTGGGGCCCCTCGGACAAAGAAATAGTGTGGGGCCACTCCCCCTAAGGAATAAAATATAAATTAACATAATATATATAAATAAATATATTCTCATGGTGCCCCTATGCTCGTGGGCCCCCGGGCAAATGCCCAACGGGCCTATGCGTTAAGACGGCCCTGGTTGTAGGGCGCCTACGGCGACCCCTTTGTTTTTTTTTATTTTATAATTAACCATCATCAAATCCTCTTTTTACAATGATCCCTTTTCCAAAATTTAATTTGCACACCTTTTGATGCATTGGTGCAGTAATTTCGTTTTCCCTGCTTTCTAAAATTAGTAGCGTCAGGACTGACAGACACTACTTGCGTGACAATTGCAAATTATATAGTTTAATATATTGTATTCAAAGAGATTTTAAATTTTTCTTATACCTTCTCGTGTTAACTTAAATTCTGCAAAAGGTATTTGGGGTTTATCACAACCAATTAGACTGCAATACTATCTCCAAATCCGATGTCCAAGTAAACGACTAATATACTTCTTTATTAGAATATGCTGAACTTGTCAGCATATGAACGCCGCAATTTTAAAAAAATCACGCCTTATAGACACGGCATGTGTCCAGGATGACAGATATCAATCAGGCAGCCAAAACAGCAAACGCTTGGTGAATAACTCTTCGATTGCAAACTCGGCGGGAGTGTATTAAGGACCGTCTAAACGTTTTACTCAAATTAACAACACCTAACACTATGACCCCCTTCACAGTCAAAGACGGACTATGGGGCAAGTGATGTAGCGTTCACAAGTTTTTAGCCACCACTAACGAGCTAGGGAATGTGTGTCCAGCACAATGCCCAGGGGCCTTGCCAGTACCTGGGCTCGAATCTGCGACTCGGGATCTGCCTCGGATTGATAGTCCAGTGCGCTACCACTTAGACCATCGCGCCCCTTACAACACTAAACTGTACTCTTTTTTTTTAATGAAAGTGTACTTATAAGCTGTTGATGTATATTTAGGGAGAAAATACAGGAAAATTCAGCTAGAACAAACACACACACACACCAACTAAAAACAACGTCTGTCATACTAATGAGCCTGCATGTGGAAGAAAATCAGTAGCCCCGAGCCTAATGCTCTCCATGGGTTTTCACGGAAGTCCCCCTCAGCTATCTGGTCCCCAAGAGGACGTAACAGCTGTCATACTTGAAGGAGCTCTTCCTATTCCTATGCATGTCACCTCCATATTCATCGATGAATATAGGCTTAGGGATCTGAATGTATGAACACAACCGCCTTTTGTACAAAGGATGTCCTCTATACTAATTGATAGCATGCATAACCATTAGCAGCTCTTCTATGGTTAAGGACACGCACAAATAAACATATCTATTAATCTCAGTAATTTTCATGTTACCTTCACGTTTACCTGTGTCTGGAAATGCAGCTGCAGCATATCCCATACTGGACATATTTTCACTTAAGTCATTGTCATCATCATCTCCAAAAAAACTGGATTTGAAAATCTAATAAACAACAAAAGCATTACAAAGAAAGAATTTACCCAGACAAAATTTGAAATTAAAATTGTCTACAAGCAAATTATGTACTAAAAAACATAAATAAGGGAGATAAGTAATCAATATAATATTAAACTTGTTACTTTGGGGCCGAAGTCATTATAGCTGTGGAAATAATAACATTCTTTTTTTTTCAGATCAGTTTACGGCTTTCTGCCATCTAGCACGGGTTCTAAAATCATAACATCATTCTCTACATCGTTCATCGATGCCAGTTTTGGTCGAACATGCAACTGTCTGTTCATTAAATTGAAGCACCGGTTGTGTAGAGTAGAATCTCATTTAAATATTCTCTGACGTTGACTTTAGCTTCTGACATTATTTGCATTTTTCCATGGGACTGGATTACGTGAAACACGTTTGCGTACAGTGAAAAGGTTCTGGTTGTGAGGACTTATGCATTCACTTTCGCTAATGAGATACTACAACAGAAATAAAATATCTCAATTTTCTTCATGAACTAGATGAACTATAAAATTAAATAGCATTCCAATGCAGTCGGCAGATGATTTGTAAGCTTATGTTTACTTACAAAATCACTTTCATTATATTATTATTATTATTATTTTTTCACTTATATAGCGCAGTACCCCAGCCTACAGCTGGGCTCACAGCGCTTTACAAACATGTTCAACAACTACATAAAACACATTGCACTATAAATCT
>CALYLW010003237.1:0-12531 GCA_944989445.1 Ampullaceana balthica | reverse complement strand
CGTTACCATCCTAATTTATATATATATACTAGCAGACCCGTCGTGCGTTGCAACGATCTCAGTAAAAAGGAATATATATAGATAAAAAATAAATTACATTAAGGGTCACCAGGCCCATCAGTTTAAAATATGAAGTTCGAAAATCTGTTCATTTCAATCAATTTCATAACAAAAATATAAATATATGTATCTATATTTCTCAATATCGTGTAAAATTGAATGGGGAATACAATATTAAAAATTTAGTAAAAACACATTTAGGGCCCCTAGCCCCGATGAAATGGACATTATGAGATCAGTGCCCTATCGAAATTTAATATAGGCTTTTAAGTTTTTATATACCGCGTTTGGTCAAAATCCATTTATTTTCTCATTATCTAACACCTAAACTAATTTTTATATATATGTAGATATAAGGAAAACTACATTAAGGGGCTCCCAGGCCCGTTCAATTCAAGATGTACATTTTGAAAACATGTTCATTTAAATTCATTTTAATCATGGATATATTTCTCAAGATCGTTAAAAAACTGAGTGGGAAATAATATCTTAGAGTATACACAAAAAAAGACATTTGGGGCCCCCGGCCCATTCGATGTAAGATGTAAATTTCAAAATGCTGTTCATTTTAATTCAGTCTCATCATTGATATATTTCTTAAGATCGTTAAAATAGAATGGGAAATAATATCTCAAACACATACGAAAAAATACATTTGGGGCCCCCGGCCCTGAACAATTAAAAATTAGAAGTGCAGTGCCCTTTGTTATTTTAATATGGGCTACCAAGTTTTTATATACCAAGTTTGGTTAAGATCCATTCATTTACTCAGTAGTTAACGCATAAACTCATTTTTATATAGCTCATAAAAGCAAAAAACGACATTAAGGGCCCCAGGGCCCATTTAGTGCAATATGTCAAGTTCAAAACGCCTGTTTATTTCAATCAATTTCATTGTGGATATATTTATCTATATTTTTCAAGATCTTTAATAATTGAATGGGGAATAAAATATTAAACGTTTATGAAATAAGACATTTTGGGCCCCCAGTCCCGAAGAAATGGACATTAGGAAATTAGTCCCTTTAGTATTTCTATATTGGCTACCAAGTTGTTATATACAAAGTTTGGTTAAGATCCATCAATTTACCTAATAGCTAACGCTTAAACTAATTTTTATATAGCTCATATATAAGAAAATAAATCATTTTATGGGCCCCCGGCGCCCCATGAGGGTTAAATTTTGAAGAAAAAAGTAGCCAGTGACCATCCCAGGAGCGTACTCAAAAGTCTCCAAAAGTTTCATGGCGATCGGATGAATGGTTTAGTCAGCAATACAAAGACATGCATACATACATACATACATACTTTGATTTTTATATATATAGATATAAGATTAGAAAAAACAACATTAAGGGCCCCCGGGCCCAATCGGTGCAAGAAATTAACTTTAAAATACCTGTTCATTTCAATCTGGATCATGATAGATATATTAGTCAATGCTTTTCAAGATCGTGTAAATCATACCGGGAATAAAGTATTTAACGCTTACAAAAAAAAGATTTTGGGCCCCCGGCCCCGAAGGAACGGACATTAGGAGTTCAATGCGATATGGTACTTTAATGTTGGCTATCAAGTTGTTATGTACCAAGTTTGGTCAAGATCCATTCATTTTCCAAGCAGCTAAGCCCTAAACTAATTTTTATATAGCTCATATAAGAAAAAAATTCTCATTATGGGCCCCCGGCGCCCCATGAGTGTTAAATTTTGAAAAAACGTTGCCTATTTCCATCCCCGGAGCGTAATCAAAAGTCTCCAAAAGTTTCATGACGACCGAATGAATGGTATAGTCAGCTTAAGGGAATAAAGTATTTAAAGCTTACCAAAGATTTTGGGCCCCCGGCCCCGAAGGAACGGACATTAGTTATTCAATCCCATATGGTACTTTAATGTTGGCTATAAACTAATTTTTATATAGCTCATATAAGAAAAAATTCTCATTATGGGCCCCCGGCGCCCCATGAGTGTTAAATTTTGAAAAAAAGTAGCCTATTTCCATCCCCGGGGCGTACTTAAAAAGTCTCAAAAAGTTTCATGGCGACCGAATGAATGGTATAGTCAGCTAACGGGAATAAATAATTTAACGCTTACAAAAATAAAGATTTTGGGCCCCCGGCCCCGAAGGAACGGACATTAGGAGTTCAATGCCATATGATACTTTAATATAGGCTATTAAGTTGTTACGTACCAAGTTTGGTCAAGATCCATTTATTTTCCAAGCAGCTAAGCCCTAAACTAATTTTTATATAGCTCATATAAGAAAAAATTCTCATTATGGGCCCCCGGCGCCCCATGAGTGTTAAATTTTGAAAAAAACGTAGCCTATTTCCATCCCCTGAGCGTACTCAAAAGTTTCCAAAAGTTTCATGGCGATCGAATGGATGGTATAGTCAGCTAACGGGAATAAATTATTAAACGCTTACAAAAATAATGATTTTGGGCCCCCGGCCCCGAAGGAACGGACATTAGGAGTTCAATGCGATATGATACTTTAATATAGGCTATCAAGTTGTTATGTACCAAGTTTGGTCATAATCCATTTATTTTCCAATCAGCTAAGCCCTAAACTAATTTTTATATAGCTCATATTAGAAAAAATTCTCATTATGGGCCCCCGGCGCCCCATGAGTGTTAAATTTTGAACAAAAGTAGCCTATTTCCATCCCCGGAGCGTACTCAAAAGTCTCCAAAAGTTTCATGGCGACCGAGAGAATGGTATAGTCAGCTAACGGGAATAAAATATTTAACGCTTACAAAAATAGAGATTTTGGGCCCCCGGCACCGAAGGAACGGACATTAGGAGTTCAATGCCATATGATACTTTAATATAGGCTATCAAGTTGTTATGTACCAAGTTTGGTCAAGATCAATTCATTTTCCAAGCAGCTAAGCCCTAAACTAATTTTTATATAGCTTATATAAGAAAAAATTCTCATTATGGGCCCCCGGCGCCCCATGAGTGTCAAATTTTGAAAAAAAAGTAGCCTATTTCCATCCCTGGAGCGTAATCAAAAGTCTCCAAAAGTTTCATGGCGACCGAATGAATGTTATAGTCAGCTAACGGGAATAAAGTATTTAACGCTTACAAAAAAAAAGGAGTTGCCTGATAATTTCGTCTTAAACATCCTTCGCTCAAATAACACACAATTTCATAAGACACATGATAATCTATATTTACCTAATGAATGTGTTGCAACTGATAAAAGAAGGTTTTTGTCTAAAAATTCGTGCGGCTTAAAACTCGAGTTTATATGCATGTCTGTACACTCCAGTAAGTAATAAATTTGTATCTATGTATGCATCTATCTATCTATCTATCTATCTATCTATCTATCTATCTATCTATCTATCTATCTATCTATCTATCTATCTATCTATCTATCTATCTATCTATCTATCTATCTATCTATCTATCTATCTATCTATCTATCTATCTATCTATCTATCTATCTATCTATCTATCTATCTATCTATCTATCTATCTATCTATCTATATATCTATCTATCTATCTATCTATCTATCTATCTATCTATCTATCTATCTATCTATCTATCTATCTATCTATCTATCTATCTATCTATCTATCTATCTATCTATCTATCTATCTATCTATCTATCTATCTATCTATTTATCTATCTATCTATCTATCTATCTATCTATCTATCTATCTATCTATCTATCTATCTATCTATCTATCTATCTATCTATCTATCTATCTATCTATCTATCTATTTATCTTTCTATCTACCTACCTACCTATCTATCTATCTATCTATCTATCTATCTATCTATCTATCTATCTATCTATCTATCTATCTATCTATCTATCTATCTATCTATATATCTATCTATCTATCTATCTATCTATCTATCTATCTATCTATCTATCTATCTATCTATCTATCTATCTATCTATCTATCTATCTATCTCTCTATCTATATATCTATCTATCTATCTATCTATCTATCTATCTATCTATCTATCTATCTATCTATCTATCTCTCTCTATCTATCTGTCTATCTATCTGTCTATCTATCTATCTATCTATCTATCTATCTATCTATCTATCTATCTATCTATCTATCTATCTATCTATCTATCTATCTATCTATCTATCTATCTATCTATCTATCTATCTATCTATCTATCTATCTATCTATCTATCTATCTATCTATCTATCTATCTATTTATATATCTATCTATCTATATTGTAGCTAAATAAATGTGTCATGTATCTATTTATGTATCACTATATCTTATTACACACACACACAGGTATATATATATTTTATATATATATATATATATAACTAGTCGAAGTATATAAAAACAACTTAAAGTTTTCCGGGCCTAATTGGCCGAAAATGTATTGTTTTAAACACTCTTTGAATCTGAAACGTGCATGATTTATTTCACATTTTTCTATTTTTTTTATGCATGTAAACTTATATCAGATACCGTGTTACTATAGGCCATGTCACATGTCACCATTAGGGCATTATTTTTATAAAAACTTGATTAATTTAGATTGTCAATTTCTGCGTTGCTCCAATTTTAATCCATTTTTCCAATCAATTATCCAACAAACAAAATCTGAGTAGGTGCCTAAAATGATTCCGTATTATATGCAACAATTATTTACATCATTTTGGTATTGACTGAATTACAGTACATAATCCCGGCGTATAAAATTAGATGGCGTATAAGACGAACTCCAATTTTCCCTTTTAAAACACTGGTTTTAAGCTTTTTTGGCAGCATAAGACCAGCCTTCTTCCAACACACTTTAAGTGTGAAACAGGCTTCATATTTCTTTCCACTTGCTGGTAGAGACATGATTTGGTCTTTACTATTAGCCATTTGTATACTGTAATGTATTACGGTACTGATGCTGTACTGTATTACGGTACTGATGCTGTACTGTATTACGGTACTGATGCTGTACTGTATTACGGTACTGATGCTGTACTGTATTACGGTACTGATGCTGTACTGTATTACCGTACTGATGCTGTATTGTATTACGGTACTGATGCTGTACTGTATTACGGTACTGATGATGTACTGTATAAACAGGTTCAAATACGATTGGACCACCCGGACTTCTTAGAAGATTTTTAGGGAGTTATAAAGTCATCTTATACGCCAGAATATACATCAATGTTTTTTTGAAACATCAATGTTTTTTCCCTATAAAAATACTGTCATACAACGCATTTTTTCTATCGGTGTTTGCAGATGTCATCACATTTAAAGTCAATAACAAACCAGCTCCTAGAAATCACCTTGAGGCATTGGAAGACAGTTCAAACGTTACACTAGAATGCTCGGCAGACGCCTTTAACAATTCTATTTAATACATATATCACGTTGAATGACCGGATTTTAATAAGATTATTCAACAAGTCACGTCTAACTTACAATGTATCATACATGGCCTGCAAAGACACAGGTATATATACCTGCAATGCTGAGTTTCCAGAAAGTGGACTTTTAGTGGAACATTCTGTGTCCATTACCACGTCATGTGAGTGAAATTGATCCCTTGAATTAAGCATACGTGAAACTTTAAAAATTCAACAAAACAATTATATTCAAATAGATTAATGTAGATTATTAATACTTTGTAGCAATAAGATGCCAGAAAAAATATAAACCAGTAGCACAAATTTGAATTTAGCAAGTACTTTTTTCATTTGTAAAATTAAACATTCAATACCCTTAGTAGTAAGTTTGAAATTTATTCAGCCGTAATACTATCTTAACATAAACATTTATAATACTATATTTTAATATAAGTATTAATTATTACATTATTTTAAAATATAAAATATTTTCTTTTTTTCATTAGATTAATTGGTATTATTTACCTAATTACAATAAAACATACTCTGTTTAGTCAATTAGTTTTTTTTCTTTTAAAAATTAAAAACACATCTTTAAAAAAAAATAAAAGAATTTAATTATCGCTTGTTGTCGTAAATAAGAAGACATTATTCTTGTATAATTTTTAGAGTGCTAACTTTCTCCTTTCCTGTAACTAGGTCATACATCAGTTTTATTTTCTATAAACGACAACCATTTAAAAAACGCTGATCATGTATTGGTTCCACAAGGCTCATTTCTTTCTGTGACGTGTGCTGTAAGAAATGGAAGAGACTATTTTGAGCTCAGTATTGAAAGAAATGGAAAGAGGGTTGTGCACACAAGTCATAACAGTGAAATAGAGTTCAAATTCAACGTCACACATTGCCGTGATACCGGTACATACATATGTTCTTATGTCGAGACCTACTATACTGAGGATCTTGAGCTTAACTATGGAGTGATCGATCCAGATGAAAGTACTCAGTATACGAGTGAACTGTACTTGGTCGTAGAAAAATGTACGTATTTCGATTTTACTTAATTTCTGTAAAAAATATATTCTCTTTTAAAAATTTAACGTAAAGAAAAGAATATTTAAATAATTTGTTTGTTTTTTTAATTTAAAAAAAAATAAAAAAAAATAAACAACCTCAAACAAACAAACTTTTATTATTATTATTATTATTATTACGACTTTCGTTATATTAAATGGACCAATCATAAGTATTTTCTGCCGGCATTTTCAAATTTAACCAGCCAACACACAGACACACACACCACACATATATGTGTGTGTGTATATATATATATATATATATATATATATTTGGGATGGGAAAATATAGTGAGAACATTACGTAGCATATGAGTTTGTTCAGAATACAATTTGATTAATTATAAGTCTTCATGGAATGCTTTTTGTTTGTTTGTTTTTTTTTGCTTACTATTTAGTTAATCAGACATATGTAAGTAAGTAAACCAGTAAACTATTTAAGCTATGTAAGATATATTTAAACTAGCTTTGATGTGATCAAATTAGATTTCACCAGATGTTTTTACTTTTTGTCCCATCCTGTACATGTATATATATATACATATATATATATATATATATATATATATATATACGTATATATAAATAGAAAAATATATTTATATAAAAAATGTATATTTTACCACATTATGTTAGTAAGTGTTTTTTTTTCTTTTTGCAAAAAGATATACGCCAATAAATTCCAAAATGTAAGCATAAATACGTTGTATGTGGATTTTGTACAGGCAACGTTCACATAATATCTTTTGAGTCCACTGACCTCCGTGAAGCCATGTCAGATGCTCATTATTTTGAAGGGACGCCTCTGTTTTGGCTAAAACGCTACAATTATCGTACTGTTTTGGTTTGCATTGTTGAAACATACAAAGAACCAACCGAGATCTCTATCAAATCGTACGACGGTTCAATTATCAAGAATGCTACAAACACGTCTACTATAGAGTTACGAGTTATAGAGTTGGACTGTCGCGTCAATGGAAAGTTTACGTGTGAGCTGAATAATCAAATGACCAACCAAACATACGTACAAGATTTATATTTTTGGATTGGAAAATGTAAGTTTTAATAAAAATTAAAGTAAAACATTTGATTTTTAAAATACTTTATATTTTTGTATCTCTTACAATATATATATATATATATATATATATATATATATATATATATATATATATATCTAATATATAAAGCTCAAATGTTTGTATGTTTGTATGTTTGTATGTTTCACTTTTCGACTTTCTGTTAGACAATCACGGAAAAACCAAATGACGGACGGGGACCAAATTTGGCAGGACGGTTCCTTTTACCCTGAAGGTGGTTTTAAGTTAATTTTTGTAATTGTCCCTTTTGCCCGAATGCCATAAATTAAATAATCAGAAAATGCAGAGACAAAGAATAAAAAATTTAACCTCATTTCTGTATTGAACAAATTTACGCGGACGTTCAAATGCCGTTCAAAGCCAGTTACTTTTGGTGACGTTTTTTTTTCCCCAATACTTTATTTTCAGCCGTGCGCATTTGAAAAAAATATTATAATGTCTAATTACGGTGCGCACATTTTCGTGTACGCTTCATAATTTGAGCTGTGTAGTACAAAGAATTGTCATTTTCTTTACTGTTACTTTCTATATATTAGATAGACACGTTAACATATTTAATTACAACTGCCACACGATGCATTAGATTTAATTGTTTACACGTTTAAATTTAATTGCGAATTTGTTTTAATTATTTTCTGTTCCATAACTCGACATTTAATGAAAAACCTATTTATGTAATAATTGTGTCAGTATTTTTTTCAAGGCTTCATTTTTAGCGGTTTTTTTCAAGGCTTCATTTTTAGCGGTGCACGTTTTAAAATCTTTTATCGCCTGATTACTGTGCGCACATTTTCGTGTACGCATCTTAAATTTAGCTGTGTTCTATTAATATAACATTTATATTTTGTTTGTCTTTTACATAAGCTGTTGTCTTTTACATAACCTATACACTTATACTATTTAAACTTAGGCTACCGGACTTATTAACATAAGTAGATTACACTAAATAAAGTGATCCTGAAAACGCTTAATTATTTTGTATTGCGAATTGAATATGTTATGTTCATTCCTTTGATGATGGATTAACATAGGCCATTTTTAATATCGATTATTGTGATGGTTTCACATGCATTTTTAACATAAAGTTCATTTGTTTAGTTTGTTTGTTTTTTTAAAAATTAGGAAAATAGCCTAATTTTTTTATTTATCTTTATTATCTTTATCTCATAGACGCTGTTGCAAATATTGAATTAATTACAATTGTGTTACATTGCAGTGTCGTAAATATATAAGAGCTTTTTTAGTGACGACAGTGGCAGAGATCTTTTGGAAAAATGTCAACAAAGCAGTGGCCCTTTTTTAATGGATACAAACAAACAAACATAAAAATATCAACTGAGCTTTATATATTACATATGCGTTTAAATTATTTTATTTCAATTATTTTCACGATGCATTGTATTAATATTTTACATGCTGAATAAAATTTGGATTTTTAAAAATTTAATTCATAACTCGACATTCAATTAAAAACCATAGATGTAGCGAGTTTATTTTATGTTGAAAGTGATGGCCTATGTCAAATAAACGTACACTTTAAAACTGTTTACTTAAGCTTTATATACATTATACATTATAAACTTTCGCTTCCCAACGTATTAACAAAAGTTGACTAAATTTAATGAAGTGATCCTGAAAACGCTTAATTAATATGAATTGCGAATTGAATATGTTTTTATGTTCATTCCTTTGTATTCAAAATAGCATAGGCCATTTCTAAAATTGCCTTTTAATCATTTTTAAGATGCGCTTATTAACAGACGGTTGAATCTTTTTTTTAATGTATTTTATTTTTCAGATATAAAATCTGGTGTGCATTGAATATAATTTACAAAATATGATGCCTTATCCGAAATAGGGAACAAAAAAAAAGATTCCTTTTTGAAATTATACACATTGCATTGTAAATATAAATCGTAAAATATAGAGACATAAAAATGTTAAATATTATTTCCCTGTTTAGACGATTATGAATACGTCAAAATGAAGAGTTATTTTGGTCCAGTACATTTGCTTTATAACAAGACTTTATTTTATGTGGCCAGCTATCTATATGTCTAAATATGGTGTGCACATTTTTTATATCATTTTAATACGACCGTTTTTTTTTAAAAATAGTATTTTAGGAAGTACATTTATAATTTTGTTTATTTGCGCTATGAGTCAATTAGCTTTTGCCTTTTAAAGGGATAGTGCCACATGTTCTTTATCTCATAGACGTGGTTACAAATATTATATAACTTACAATTGTGATACGATGCAGTTTCGTAATTATATATTAAATTTTTGAGTGACGAGGGTGGTAGAGCTCTTTCGGAAAACATATAAGTTATGTTAATTTTGTACAAGTGGGAATGAAATTGTAAATTTAGTTATTATGGTCGGCAAGAATCATTATTTAATAAGTCATATCTTTTGAATAGTAAGTTTATGTTAAAAGGCACTGCATTAAGTGAAAACAGCTCACGCGGTAAAATGGCATATCTCTGTTTCTCATAAGATTTTAACTAAATAGTTGAATCTGAAATTTAACTTGGCAATAAAAATTGTAATAACCATCACCTAATGCAAGACTGTTGAGTATGCTCCCGGGATGGTAACTATCACTTTTTTCAAAATTTAACACTCATGGGGCACCGGGGGCCCATATCGTCATGTTTTGCTTATACGAGCTATATAAAAATTAGTTTAATCTTTAGCTACTGTGTAAATTATTGGATCTTAACCAAAATGTGTATATGACAACTTGATAGCCAATATTAAAATACTATAGGGCACTAAACTGCTAATATTCATTCCTTTGGGGCTGGGGGCCCAAAAATTCACATTTTTTAAGCGTTTAAGATTTTATTCACCATTCAGTCATTAACAATCTTGACAAATTATGACACATGTATCAATTATTATACTAATTGAAATGAACAGATGTTTTGAACTTTATATCTTGCCCAGAATGGGCCCTGGGACCCTTAATGTCGTTTTTATCTTATGTGAGCTATATAAAAAATAGTTTCTACGTTAGCTACTTAGTAAATGAATAGATCTTCACCAAACTTTGCACACATAAACTTCGTAGCCTTTATTAAAATACTATAGACACTGCACTTCTAATGCCAATATCTTCGTGGCCGGGGCCCCACATATCTTTTTTCGTATATGTTTAAGATATTTTTCCTATTTACTTTTTAAAGAGCTTGAGAAATATAGCCACAATAAAAATGAACTAAAATGAACATGTTTTTGAAATTGACCTCTTGCACCGAATGGGCCAGGGCCCCTTTAAATTAATGCTATTTTCCCCCGATTGTAGGTATATAAAAAGTAGTTTAAGAGTTAGATATTGAGAAAAAAACTGGATTTTGACAAAACTTAGAATATAAAAACTTAAGAGCCTATATTACTATAGGGCACTGAACTCTTAATTTCCATTCCTTCGAAAAAGTCTTTTTACTGAACTTTAATCATTGTATTCCCTATTCAATTTTACACGATATTGAGGAATATATATTGAGTACAATAGATAAAAACAACATTAAGGGCCCCAGGGCCCATTCTGGGCAAGATATAAAGTTCAAAACACCTGTTAATGTCAATTTGTATAATAATGGATACATGTGTCATTATTTGTCAAGATTGTTAATGACTGAATAGTGAATAAAATCTTAAACGTTTAAGAAATAAGTACAATGGCAATAAAAAAAAACTATAATATCACTCATTTTGGGGCCGGGGCCCTTAATATCGTTTCTTCTTTTGTACGCTATTTAATTATTAATTTATTTATCCGTTTGCTATGAAACTTGGATTTTTTTTTCACACTCCACGAAGATTTCTTCAGAATTATTTTTAAACATACCACTCATTGGTTTCTTTAAATTTATTCCTTTTTACTTTGATCGTTGCAACGCACGACGGGTCTACTAGTATATATATAAAAGGGCTGGTCCTGAATTTTTTAAAAAACTGTTGGATTAATAGGGAAAAAATTAAACAGATTACTCAATTATTTTAGATTAATTATATTTTACCGCATATATAGATACCGTTAAGTTCCGATTCATTATTTCGCAAAAACTGCTAATTTTCTGTAACTCACAAATTTTTGTGACGCAATACAGCAAATTCATTCTGCTATGCAAGAAATAAGGAAGAAAAACACGTTTTGTTTACACATGCAAGTCTAAAAACAAAATATAAATATTTTCTAAATTGTAATAGATTTTAAGCGATCAAATTATATTTAATGGATTACAATTTTAACGGTTAATCGATTAATTAATCATTATTTTTCGCAGCATTAATATATATATATACGTAAATACTCATAATTTAGTTTTATGTTACTTTATACAATTTAATATTACAATTTAAGTGTACAAGCTATAAGTGTACGTTTCGAAGATATTTATTTATTTCCAGTAGCTTAAGACCATCGACACTCTTTTTAAAGAAAAGGAAAAAGCACGTCAAAAAAAAAGTATACGTTTTAAAAAAATGAGCGTTGCCTTTTAGCATATTCTTTCAACATTAGTAAAAAAGAGAAAAACTTTTTAAAAAAAACAAATAAAAAGAATAATACAAGTGTACTATTAATGTAAATCGGAAATATTATGTTAATAAATAAATTTAAATGGCTATGTAAATGAATCAAATAATAAATGTATAATTGCGGAATTATTTTTAAAATAATAATAATAATTACACTCCTGTTTTCCACTTTCTTCAAATATACGTTACTATGTTTACTGTGAAAAAAAAATATATATATACTTTTTTTATACTGTTAAATATGATTTTGTTAAAAAAAATCATAATCGATACGCACACAATTTGTTTTTAAAAATCAGTTTCATGTCAAATTTTGATCGCACGAATAACAAGGTTTTCTTTCCAGGTTCCCCATCTGTATGTCCCGGAGATGAAAACGTGAAACTGATTTCGCCGT
>CALYLW010003236.1:0-12537 GCA_944989445.1 Ampullaceana balthica | reverse complement strand
TGTTATCTGGGAGGTGGGGTGGGTATCTGGGAGGTTGGGAGTGTTATCTGTGTCACGTGAGAATTCACGGGTTTGACAGAAAAGAGAAAAAGGGAGCGAACTGGTGTAAATAAGAAAGGAATGCGAGTGTTATGAGGTCAACTGAAGTCCAAGGTTCAGCCTGTTAGTGTGGTCACTGAGTCGAGGCGGACACGGGAGGTTACATGAAGTGTGTAGTTGTGAGAAGGTCAGATGGAGTGAGATGGAGAAGTTGAATCAGTAGAGTGGTGCTATTTGGAATTCTAGAGATCACAGTGGTTTATTGTAACATTTGTGTATATATTAAATATTTCATAATTAAAGTGCATTATTTCCTGACTTGAATTGTAGTGAATTATTGTGCGAGAGATGTTGAAGCCCACAAACGCTAGAGAAAGCAAATCAGTCACAATGGAAGTGTGACATAAAATGGTGTCAGAAGTGAAAACGAGGATTTCGCATCAGAAGTGAAACGACTGACATAAAATGGTGTCAGAAGTAAAAAGAAGTGACATAAAATGGAGTTTATGTTTAATGAAAATACTGTCATAAATGGTAAAACTATTCACACTACTGAGATGAAAGTATTTTAGAGACAGTGAGAGTCATCTATTTTAACAAGTGAACATTGTGTGACATAATTAAAGGACATAAAATAAGAGACAATCGGTTGAATAAATATATGAAGTGAAAGCAACATCGATTCATTACATTCAATAGAAAATGGATTACTTTAAGGAATTCACTGTTATAGCCGAAAAATTTGGATTAATTGGTAGAGAATTACGAGAGTTCGTCGAAGAGAAAGTCAAAGTAGCCGAAGAGAAAGAGAAACAAAACCAAACAAATGAAAGAGAAGAAAGAAGTGCAAGAAGAGAAATGGAGAAACTAAAAAATGAAAACCTGAAACTGCAAATTGACCTACAAGAAAGAGGACACAATCAAGGTAATAATACTAATGAAAGTCAACACCAAATGAATCGATTAAAGTCAGAAAATATGACAGTAAAAAAGAAAAAATAGATGTTTATCTAGATTATTTTGAATCTGTTATGGATATAAAAGGGTATGAAGAAAAAGGTTGGCCTACACAACTCATGACCAAACTCACCGGAGAAGCTTTTGAAGCTTATAATAGTATATCCAAACAGGACAAAAACATTTACAAAAATGTAAAAAGGCACTTTTATTGCACTTTGGAAAATCAGAAAATGACTATAGGAAAGAATTCCATGAAATAAGAATTAAAAGGGACAAAGACCCTCAAATGATTGTGCATGAAGCACAGGTAAAACTAACAAAATGGCTGGAACTCGCAGCTATCGATACAAGCGATCCAAAATCCATTTTAGACATGATTTTGATTGATTAATTCTTGGAAAGCGCGACACCAACGCTATTTACATATTTAACAGACAAGAAAATTAGGACTCAGCCAGAGTTGACAAACGCACTGCGAACGTTCAAGGATTCACATCCTGATGTCGAAATGGACAAAAGACATGATTTCCTTGCAACAATCCAAAATAAAAAAACCAGAAACTATTTGCTATTGCTGCGGCAGAAGAGGACATATAGCGAGGCATTGCTATTACAACAAAGAAAAGTCAGATAGGGTGTCACCTAAGACAAGCCCAACACGAAATAAAACAGAAACAAGATATAGACAAGATCATTTTGAAAACAAAGGAAGATATAATCATAATTACAGATATAGAGATTATGATCAAGGTAGACGATCATGGAGAGGCAGATATTATGGTTATGATTCCAGAAACAGAAATTATGACCAACCATGGAGAAAAAATGAAAACCAAGACATGGATGATAGGAGAAAGATAAATCGAGAAGAAACAAGAGCTAATGACATTGTAGCCACTATTGACAATCACGGATATAGCAGAAGTGATGAAGGCCGTAGTCGCAGAGATGGTGATAGTGAGTCGGAGACTAATTATGTGGAATCATCTGAAGTAGAAAGAATCATTGGTCGTGGAGGAAATAGAATCAGAGACATGGAAGCAGACAGTGGATGTCGGATAAAGGTGTCTCGTGACGGTGACTCATCTGGCCGAAGTTCTGTTGAATTATCAGGAAGAAAAAATGCCATCTCAGAAGCCAAGCGACTTATTCAAGATGCTGGAGTTAACATTATCAATTGAAATGATCGTGGTCGTGATTGGTGAATCATCGAACCTTTAAGAGCCTGAAGAAGCAATGAAGGTCTTCTTGTTTGAATTCATCCCAGTTGTAATGTCATCATTTTTCTCATATTTTTTTCCCTTAAAGTATACTTTGTAATCAATGTCATACATCATTTCATCTCAAATCAGATTGAAGTATTTTGTATCTGTAATGTAACCTTTGAGATCACGGCTTGGTGTAAATTAATAGATATATGTATATATGGTAGAATTGATTTGAAATAGCCATGAAGTAAATATAATATAGTATCGACAAGCATAACTGATGATAGTATGCACCGAGCATCTCGCCACATTTAAAATATTGATCCGACTTGCTTTTAAAATCATGTTCTTTGAGCATGTTATGCCTACAATTTCCATCTTTAGATAAACAGAGAAAACAGTACAGAGAACCTGTATTTGTGCTACAGCTGAAGATTGTCAATCCATGAACTCCTCCATATATCATACTATTATTTCATGCATTATGATTGTTAAACATAATTCTATTTTCACAAACTATAATATTTTTGTATGTTGTGATGACCTAAAAATGTTTTGTGCCAAAACATTTTTTTTGAAGGATGGGGGTGAATGTCAGGTGAGAATTCACGGGTTTGACAGAAAAGAGAAAAAGGGAGCGAACTGGTGTAAATAAGAAAGGAATGCGAGTGTTATGAGGTCAACTGAAGTCCAAGGTTCAGCCTGTTAGTGTGGTCACTGAGTCGAGGCGAACACGGGGGTTTACATGAGGTGTGTAGTTGTGAGAAGGTCAGATGGAGTGAGATGGAGAAGTTGAATCAGTAGAATCAGTAGAGTGGTGCTATTTGGAATTCTAGAGATCACAGTGGTTTATTGTAACATATGTGTATATATTAAATATTTCATAATTAAAGTGCATTATTTCCTGACTTGAATTGTAGTGAATTATTGTGCGAGAGATGTTGAAGCCCACAAACGCTAGAGAAAGCAAATCAGTCACAATGGAAGTGTGACAATCTGGGAGGTTGGGGTGGGTATCTGGGAGATTGGGGTTGTTATCTGGGAGGTTGGGGTGGGTATCTGGGAGGTTGGGGTTGTTATCTGGAGGTTGGGGTGGGTATCTGGGAGATTGGGAGTGTTATCTGGGAGGTTGGGAGTGTTATCTGGGAGGTTGGCGTGGGTATCTGGGAGATTGGGGTGGGTATCTGGGAGGTTGGGGTGGGTATCTGGGAGGTTGTGAGTGTTATCTGGGAGGTTGGGATGGGTATCTGGGAGGTTAGGGTTGTTATCTGGGAGGTTGGGTGGGTATCTGGGAGGTTGGGAGTGTTATCTGGGAGGTTGGGGTGGGTATCTGGGAGGTTGGGGTGGGTATCTGGGAGGTTGGGGTTGTTATCTGGGAGGTTGGGGTGGGTATATCGGAGGTTGGGAGTGTTATCTGGGAGGTTGGGGTTGTTATCTGGGAGGTTGGGGTTGTTATCTGGGAGGTTGGGGTGGGTATCTGGGAGGTTGGAGTTGTTATCTGAGAGGTTGGGGTGGGTATCTGGGAGGTTGGGAGTGTTATCTATGAGGTTGGGGTGGCTATCTGGGAGGTTTGGGTTGGTTATCTGGGAGGTTGGGGTTGTTATCTGGGAGGTTGGGTGGGTATCTGGGAGGTTGGGAGTGTTATCTGGGAGGTTGGGGTGGGTATCTGGGAGGTTGGGTGGGTATCTGATGAAATGGAATATAAGTGGAGTGAAACGTGAAACCTTCAATGTGGATGACAGGAGATATCTCTGAACTATTTCAATAATTAGTTGCTTAGGAAGAGGGGAAAAAAATTATTTAATTTTAATTCTTACTTCCTCAACATTTCAAATTTGCAATCGTTATTACTAAGTTGAATTCATTATTAAAAACTTGATTTTGTTTATGACAAACTTTAATTCGTTATTATAAACTTTAATTCGGTATTACTAACTTGAATTCCAAATGAAAAACTTGAAATAATTCAATATGATAAAGTGCAATTCAGTATTGTAAACGTGAATACGGAAAGTTTGAGAATACGAGATTGCAATTTCTATACCAACGTTTATTTTCAACAAATTTGAATAAGTAAAAAAAAATTTCAATACCTTGATGAACGAATGAATGAATGTGCAGACTGGTTTGTCCCAAAGTTTCATCAAATAGTTTTATTTCTGGTGACATACAACACTTGATGTTCTGTGACAATCAAATGCATAATAACATTAAATGACTGATTGTATAGAAAGAAGAGGCCATTGTAATGCCACCCCTTCCCGCTTCTTTATAACAGGACATGACCGTAAAACATGTGGAGTAAAAAAAAACAAATGGCCTAGTACAAAAGATCTATCATATAATGATCTTGTGCAAGAGATTTGGTACAAGAAATGTACAAGATGATGGTCTGGTACAATCGATCTACAATATTATGATCTAGTTCAATAAATGTACAATATGATGATCTGGTACAATCGATCTACAATATTATGATCTAGTTCAATAAATGTACAATATGATGATCTTGTACAATATATCAACACTATGATGATACTAAGTTGTGCTACGGCGCAGTGGTGCCCACTTTTTTAGGGCGCCTACGGCGCCCACCTTTTTCAAAAGCCCAACTAACTTGTCCTTGTATGATAAATAAGTAATTTTTAACTTCCTTAAATGTACACAAAGTATTTTATAATAGGGGTTGTTTTTTGTTTGTTTGTCAAAAGCCCAAGTAAGTTATCCTGGTTTGATAAATTCAAAGAATTCCTGAAATGTACACAAAGTATTTATATAATATTTTTTACAGTGCTAATCACAACAACTTTTTAAAACTAATTTTAGACAGCAGCGCACCAAATTACTGCACCAAAAAATAACTCTTTTGAGTTAGTCAGCACTGTTTACAATACAAATGCCGACGTCAAAGGTTCGTGCCTTGTTTGGTTAATGTTAATCTGGAAGCCAAAATGATTATGATTTTAAAGTCGTTATTTTCAATTTTTAAAAAAGCAGAGTAATGTCCCTTAGCGTTAGGCCACAGTCATACATAATTGAGGGTAAATATATTATGCATGATTGTACAATAAATCAACAATAAGATGATCTTGTAAAAGAGATTCGGTACCAGAAATCTACCAGATGACGGTCTGGTGCAATCGATCTACAATATGATGATTTGGTACAAGACATCTACAGCATATGATTTGGTACAAGACATCTCAGCATATGATTTAGTACAAGCCATCTACAGCATATGATTTGGTACAAGACATCTACAGCATATGATTTGGTACAAGACATCTACAGCATATGATTTGGTACAAGACATCTACAGCATATGATTTGGTACAAGACGTCTACAGCATATGATTTGGTACAAGACATCTAAAGCACATGATTTGGTACAAGACATCTACAGCATATGATTTGGTACAAGACATCTACAGCATATGATTTGGTACAAGACATCTACAGCATATGATTTGGTACAAGACATCTACAGCATATGATTTGGTACAAGACATCTACAGCATATGATTTGGTACGAGACATCTACAGCATATGATTTGGTACGAGACATCTACAGCGTATGATTTGATACAAGACATCTACAGCATATGATTTGGTACAAGACATCTACAGCATATGATTTGGTACAAGACATCTACAGCATATGATTTGGTACACGACATCTACAGCATATGATTTGGTTGGTACAAGACGTCTACAGCATATGATTTGGTACAAGACATATACAGCGTATGATTTGGTACAAGACATCTACAGCATATGATTTGGTACAAGACATCTACAGCATATGATTTGGTACAAGACATCTACAGCATATGATTTGGTACAAGACATCTACAGCATATGATTTGGTACGAGACATCTACAGCATATGATTTGGTACGAGACATCTACAGCGTATGATTTGATACAAGACATCTACAGCATATGATTTGGTACAAGACATCTACAGCATATGATTTGGTACAAGACATCTACAGCATATGATTTGGTACACGACATCTACAGCATATGATTTGGTTGGTACAAGACGTCTACAGCATATGATTTGGTACACGACATCTACAGCATATGATTTGGTTGGTACAAGACGTCTACAGCATATGATTTGGTACACGACATCTACAGCATATGATTTGGTACAAGACATCTACAGCATATGATTTGGTACACGACATCTACAGCATATGATTTGGTTGGTACAAGACGTCTACAGCATATGATTTGGTACACGACATCTACAGCATATGATTTGGTTGGTACAAGACGTCTACAGCATATGATTTGGTTGGTACAAGACATCTACAGCATATGATTTGGTACACGACATCTACAGCATATGATTTGGTTGGTACAAGACGTCTACAGCATATGATTTGGTACAAGACATATACAGCATATGATTTGGTACAAGACATCTACAGCATATGATTTGGTACAAGACATTTACAGCATATGATTTGGTACAAGACATCTACAGCATATGATTTGGTACAAGACATCTACAGCATATGATTTGGTACAAGACATCTACAGCATATGATTTGGTACGAGACATCTACAGCATATGATTTGGTACAAGACATCTACAGCGTATGATTTGATACAAGACATCTACAGCATATGATTTGGTACAAGTCATCTACAGCATATGATTTGGTACGAGACATCTACAGCGTATGATTTGATACAAGACATCTACAGCATATGATTTGGTGCGCAGGAGGTATTTGGGATCGCCTGGCAATAAAATATGGAATGTTTTGACCATGTAGTGGAAAGGGTTAAACATGGTTTCCTTTGCACTATACCAGTGATGGCGAGCCTCTTTTAGGGCCGCATGCCCAAAATGCAACTAAAATCCCACTTATTTACAGCGAAGTGCCAACACTCCAATGAAACCAGAGAATCCGGGTTTGGCTTGGCTGGATAGATTAAGGAAGTAATATTTGGCATTCCTTTCAACGGCGGGTCCCAAAATCACAGTCATTTTTTTAGCGGAATAATCGGTGTTCAGCCAGACAATTACATATTTATTTAAGGTTTTAGTTTTAGGGTCTGGGTTAGGTTTAGTTGTCTATTTTTTAAATTAAAATATATTTTTTTAAACAAAATATAGCAGCCAAAAATAACATAAATAATATTATTCTGGGCATGTTTGAATTTGGGACCCCCGTTGACAGGAGTGCCTAATATTTTAGTCGCGTCCCAGCTGATGAGGCTCTGCGTGCCGACTGTGGCACGCATGCCATAGGTTCGCCATCACTGCACTGTATAGTTGGGCTCCTCAGTGATTATACGGCACAGATGGCGTATTCTTTAATTACCTGGTATAAGAGAGCACTGGCTTTTGTTGAGGTTCACCTCGCTGTAGGTAGTCCACAGAGGAAAATTGTAGCAGAAGATTGCGAAGATTCCCAGAAACAACAGCACCACCCTGGCCTTGCCCGGAGTGCAAAGGGTGTGAACTCTGTGAGGGTGGCAGATCCGGATGTAGTTCTCCACCGTCACCATGACAACAAGCCAAACAGATAGAAAACCGCAGACGTATGTGAGGAAGACGATCATCTGGCAGATGCCATGTCTGTGGAACCAGTGGACGTGAACTCTGAAATAGGAAAGATTGAAGCACCTATACGTCAGATGTATGAAGTCAGATGTATGTAAGTCAGATGTATGTCAGTCAGATGTATGTAAGTCAGATGTATGTAAGTCAGGTGTATGCAAGTCAGGTGTATGTAAGTCAGGTGTATGTAAGTCAGATGTATGTAAGTCAGATGTATTTAAGTCAGATGTATGTAAGTCAGATGTATGTAAGTCATATGTATGTAAGTCAGATGTATGTAAGTCAGATGTATGTAAGTCAGTGTATGCAAGTCAGGTGTACGTAAGTCAGATGTATGTAAGTCAGATGTATGTAAGTCAGATGTATGTAAGTCAGATGTATGTAAGTCAGATGAATGTAATTCATGTGTATTCAAGTCAGGTGTATGTAAGTCAGATGTATGTAAGTCAGATGTATGTAAGTCAGATGTATGTAAATCAGATGTATGCAAGTCAGGTGTATGTAAGTCAGATGAATGTTATTCATGTGTATTCAAGTCAGATGTATGTAAGTCAGATTATGTAAGTCAGATGAGTGTAGGCTATCTTAAGGTGAAACTTACTGATTCTTTTTAATTAAAACAATGCCTATCTTCTAACATCTCACTAAATACACATATAATCATGCTCCTAACATTCCTCACGAAGTGCGCATAGAATATCCCCAAAACATTTTCCGCATAAAACATTCTTCACCAGTTCCAAATAAAACATTTTCCAAATATTTCTCACAGATTTCACATACAACATTTTCCTTAAAAAATCCTCACCATTACCACGTTAAAAACATTTCTCAAAAAGATAACATAGAACCAATGTTTTCTCTAATGTTCATTGGTCCATGAGAAAAATATAAAACAGTGAGCAAAGTTTGGCGGAACCTATTTTTTTGTACAACAAAATATTTTTATCTCTTTCAAAATTTGCTCCTCGGTAATTCTAAACTGCTGCGCGACGTATGTTCGATACAAGTCCAAATATATTTTCCAAGCTTTCATCACTAAGTCCACATACAGCTTTCTACTTTTATTTCTCAGGTACCCCATATACAACATTCTAATTTCTTTACACAAACTATTACCAATATTTTTATCATTTATGCGCAAGAAACGTTGAATACATATCAATAGATGAGAACATCTTGACATCCAAATTTTTTTACATCTGGCTACCCATTTATGCACCAGAATGTAACCGTCTATTTTCAATTCGAAACAATTTGAACCAGGAAAAAGTTCAAGGCAACCCAAATGAATTATCTCTGCAGCCCTGCATGAAAAGTTTGTTGCTTGATGTGTCAACGTAATTGGTGTTTTATGTCTCATTTCGGCAATGAAAAATCGGGGGGTGGGGGCGATTAACAGTTGTTTTTTTTAAATAAATTAACGAGGGATTTTCTGAAAAAGCTGGAGGGCAATTATAGATTTTTTTTCTTAAAGCTGAAACGGAAATTAAGATGTTTAAAATTGTATGCCTTTCTATATAGCATTAACTTTCTATATAGCATTAACTTTCTATATAGCATTAACTTTCTATATCTATATAGTATTAACTTTCTATAAAGCATTAACTTTCTATATAGTATGTACTTTCTATATAGCATTAACTTTCTATATAGCATTAACTTTCTATATAGTATTAACTTTCTATATAGTATTAACTTTCTATATAGCATTACCTTTCTATATAGCATTAACTTTCTATATAGCATTAACTTTCTATATAGTATTAACTCTCACTATATAGTATTAACTTTCTATATAGTATTAACTTTCTATATAGCATTAACTTTCTATATAGCATTAACTTTCTATATAGTATTAACTCTCACTATATAGTATTAACTTTCTATATAGCATTAACTTTCTATATAGCATTAACTTTCTATATAGCATTAACTTTCTATATAGCATTAACTTTCTATATAGCATTAACTTTCTATATAGCATTAACTTTCTATATCTATATAGTATTAACTTTCTATATAGCATTAACTTTCTATATAGTATGTAACTTTCTATATAGCATTAACTTTCTATATAGCATTAACTTTCTATATAGTATTAACTTTCTATATAGTATTAACTTTCTATATAGCATTAACTTTCTATATAGCATTAACTTTCTATATAGCATTAACTTTCTATATAGTATTAACTTCACTATATAGTATTAACTTTCTATATAGTATTAACTTTCTATATAGCATTAACTTTCTATATAGCATTAACTTTCTATATAGTATTAACTCTCACTATATAGTATTAACTTTCTATATAGCATTAACTTTCTATATAGCATTAACTTTCTATATAGCATTAACTTTCTATATAGCATTAACTTTCTATATAGCATTAACTTTCTATATAGCATTAACTTTCTATATAGCATTAACTTTCTATATAGCATTAACTTTCTATATAGTATTAACTCTCACTATATAGTATTAACTTTCTATATAGTATTAACTTTCTATATAGCATTAAATTTCTATATAGAATTAACTTTCTATATAGTATTAACTCTCACTATATAGTATTAACTTTCTATATAGCATTAACTTTCTATATAGCATTAACTTTCTATATATCATTAACTTTCTATATAGCATTAACTTTCTATATAGTATTAACTCTCACTATATAGCATTAACTTTCTATATAGCATTAACTTTCTATATAGCATTAACTTTCTATATAGCATTAACTTTCTATATAGCATTAACTTTCTATATAGCATTAACTTTCTATATAGTATTAACTTTCTATATAGCATTAACTTTCTATATAGCATTAACTTTCTATATAGCATTAACTTTCTATATAGCATTAACTTTCTATATAGCATTAACTTTCTATATAGCATTAACTTTCTATATAGCATTAACTTTCTATATAGTATTAACTATAACTATATAGCATTAACTTTCTATATAGCATTAACTTTCTATATAGCATTAACTTTCTATATAGCATTAACTTTCTATATAGTATTAACTTTCTATATAGCATTAACTTTCTATATAGCATTAACTTTCTATATAGCATTAACTTTCTATATAGCATTAACTTTCTAAATAGCATTAACTTTCTATAAAGCATTAACTTTCTATATATCATTAACTTTCTATATAGCATTAACTTTCTATATAGTATTAACTCTCACTATATAGTATTAACTTTCTATATAGTATTAACTTTCTATATAGTATTAACTCTCACTATATAGTATTAACTTTCTATATAGCATTAACTTTCTATATAGCATTAACTTTCTATATAGCATTAACTTTCTATATAGCATTAACTTTCTATATAGCATTAACTTTCTATATAGCATTAACTTTCTATATAGTATTAACTCTCACTATATAGTATTAACTTTCTATATAGCATTAACTTTCTATATAATATTAACTTTCTATATAGCATTAACTTTCTATCTAGCATTAACTTTCTATATAGCATTAACTTTCTATATAGTATTAACTCTCACTATATATAGCATTAACTTTCTATATAGTATTAACTTTCTATATAGCATTAACTTTCTATTAGCATTAACTTTCTATATAGCATTAACTTTCTATATAGCATTAACTTCTATATAGCATTAACTTTCTATATAGCATTAACTTTCTATATAGTATTAACTTTCTATATAGCATTAACTTTCTATATAGCATTAACTTTCTATATAGTATTAACTTTCTATATAGCATTAACTTTCTATATAGCATTAACTTTCTATATAGCATTAACTTTCTATATAGCATTAACTTTCTATATAGCATTAACTTTCTATATAGCATTAACTTTCTATATAGCATTAACTTTCTATATAGTACTAACTCTCACTATATAGTATTAACTTTCTATATAGTATTAACTTTCTATATAGCATTAACTTTCTATATAGCATTAACTTTCTATATAGTATTAACTCTCACTATATAGCATTAACTTTCTATATAGCATTAACTTGCTATATAGCATTAACTTTCTATATAGCATTAACTTTATATATAGCATTAACTTTCTATATAGCATTAACTTTCTATATAGTATTAACTCTCACTATATAGTATTAACTTTCTATATAGCATTAACTTTCTATATAATATTAACTTTCTATATAGCATTAACTTTCTATCTAGCATTAACTTTCTATATAGCATTAACTTTCTATATAGTATTAACTCTCACTATATATAGCATTAACTTTCTATATAGTATTAACTTTCTATATAGCATTAACTTTCTATATAGATTAACTTTCTATATAGCATTAACTTTCTATATAGCATTAACTTTCTATATAGCATTAACTTTCTATATAGCATTAACTTTCTAAATAGCATTAACTTTCTATATAGCATTAACTTTCTATATAGCATTAACTTTCTATATAGTATTAACTTTCTATATAGTATTAACTTTCTATATAGCATTAACTTTCTATATAGCATTAACTTTCTATATAGTATTAACTTTCTATATAGCATTAACTTTCTATATAGTATTAACTCTCACTATATAGTATTAACTTTCTATATAGCATTAACTTTCTATAAAGTACTAACTCTCACTATATAGTATTAACTTTCTATATAGTATTAACTTTCTATATAGCATTAACTTTCTATATAGCATTAACTTTCTATATAGTATTAACTCTCTATATAGTATTAACTTTCTATATAGCATTAACT
>CALYLW010003235.1:0-12544 GCA_944989445.1 Ampullaceana balthica | reverse complement strand
TGCTCGCAAGATAGCGAGCTGAAATTTTGCAGGCAGTTTCGTACCGATGATAAAAACAATGTATCAAAATTTCAGATCGATCGCATGTACCGTAATTAAATTATTGATTTTTTAGATTATTTTATTTATTCCTATGTATCATGCTATTTTTTGAGATAGAGCGTCGCGGTGCGTATTATATTGAACAACCTTTCTGTCGCGCAACAAGGTGCGTATTTTATTGACAACTCTTTTTATAAACATATTTCTGATCGGTGCGCATTATATTAAACATGTTTTACGACTCAACTGCAATTTTGTATTTCTGGATGGTCTGGCGCTGCGTATTATAATGAACATTCTTTTAGTTACTTCTCGTACATAAAGGATTTATAGTCAAAAACTTGGTTTTTTACGGGTTTTTCTTATTAAATCCTTTATATTAACTCGTGGTGTCTGCGGCCGACCGACCGACGCCTTGTCGCCAAAACTTTTGATCGATTTTTAACCCACTTGCTCGCAAGATAGCGAGCTGAAATTTTGCAGGCAGTTTCGTACCGATGATAAAAACAATGTATCAAAATTTCAGATCGATCGCATGTACCGTAATTAAATTATTGATTTTTTAGATTATTTTATTTATTCCTATGTATCATGCTATTTTTTGAGATAGAGCGTCGCGGTGCGTATTATATTGAACAACCTTTCTGTCGCGCAACAAGGTGCGTATTTTATTGACAACACTTTTTATAAACATATTCCTGATCGGTGCGCATTATATTAAACATGTTTTACGACTCAACTGCAATTTTGTATTTCTGGATGGTCTGGCGCTGCGTATTATAATGAACATTCTTTTAGTTACTTCTCGTACATAAAGGATTTATAGTCAAAAACTTGTTTTTTTACGGGTTTTTCTTATTAAATCCTTTATATTAACTCGTGGTGTCTGCGGCCGACCTTGATTGCTTGCTTGCTTGTCGCCAAAACTTTGGATCGATTTTTAACCCACTTGCTCGTAAGCTAGCGAGCTGAAATTTTGCAGGCAGTTTTCGTACCGATAATAAAAACAATGTATCAAAATTTCAGATCGATCGCATGTACCGTAATTAAATTATTGATTTTTTAGATTATTTTATTTATTCCTATGTATCATGCTATTTTTTGAGATAGAGCGTCGCGGTGCGTATTATATTGAACAACCTTTCTGTCGCGCAATAAGGTGCGTATTTTATTGACAACACTTTTTATAAACATATTCCTGATCGGTGCGCATTATATTAAACATGTTTTACGACACAACTGCAATTTTGTATTTTTGGATGGTCTTGCGCTGCGTATTATAATGAACATTCTTTCAGTTACGTCTCGATACATAAAGGATTTATAGTCAAAAACTTGTTTTTTTACGGGTTTTTTTAAAATTTAAATCCTTTATATTATAACTCGTGGTGTCTGTCTGGGCTGACTTTTTCGCTTGCTTGCTTGTCGCCAAAACTTTGGATCGATTTTTAACCCACTTGCTCGTAAGCTAGCGAGCTGAAATTTTGCAGGCAGTTTTGTACCGATGATAAAAACAATGTATCAAAATTTCAGATCGATCGCATGTACCGTAATTAAATTATTGAATTTTTTAGATTATTTTATTTATTCCTATGTATCATGCTATTTTTTGAGATAGAGCGTCGCGGTGCGTATTATATTGAACAACCTTTCTGTCGCGCAATAAGGTGCGTATTTTATTGACAACTCTTTTTATAAACATATTCCTGATCGGTGCGCATTATATTAAACATGTTTTTACGACACAACTGCAATTTTGTATTTTGGATGGCTGCGATTAAATGAACATTCTTTTAGTTATGTCTCTTACATAAAGGATTTATAGTAAAAAACTTGTTTTTATTAAATCCTTTATATTAACTCGTGGTGTCTGCGGCGGACCTTGCTTGCTTGCTTGCTTGCTTGTCGCCAAAACTTTTGATCGATTTTTAACCCACTTGCTCGCAAGATAGCGAGCTGAAATTTTGCAGGCAGTTTCGTACCGATGATAAAAACAATGTATCAAAATTTCAGATCGATCGCATGTACCGTAATTAAATTATTGATTTTTTAGATTATTTTTTTTATTCCTATGTATCATGCTATTTTTTGAGATAGAGCGTCGCGGTGCGTATTATATTGAACAACCTTTCTGTCGCGCAATAAGGTGCGTATTTTATTGACAGCTCTTTTTATAAACATATTCCTGATCGGTGCGTATTATATTAAACATGTTTTACGACACAACTTCAATTTTGTATTTCTGGATGGTCTGGCGCTGCGTATTATAATGAACATTCTTTTAATTACTTCTCGTACATAAAGGATTTATAGTCAAAAACTTGGTTTTTTACGGGTTTTTCTTATTTACGTTTTTTTTCTATCTGGTACTGATTTTTGTTTAATGTATAAATATTTTAACACGCTTTTTTTTAAGTCACACTGTTTGTATGTTGTATCCATCCATCCTTCCTTCAAATCTTGTAACGTAGGTTTAAACCCCTTCTGATGGTCCTAGAGATCTCAAAATTTTACCACATATAGATCGTGGATGACAATGCATTGTATCAAAATTTCAGATCGATCGAATGTACCGTAATTAAATTATTGCACTTTTAGTTTTTAGCTTTTTGTCTTTATAAAATATTATCACTCACATCAATGAACCATGCCTCAATTCACCCTAGAGGGATACAATTAATCTCAATGTGTTGACGTCAGATGTGGGTGGTAAAGAGTTTTTATTATAACTTTAAAAAGTACTATCAACAAGAAGTCTTGCTGGGCGAAATATAAGCGTGATCGATTGCCGACATGGGGGTACGAGGTTCAATTTTCAGTTCTGGAAAATGTTTTTGTTTTTTTTTCATTATACATAAATTTGTAATGAATAATCTTTCTTTTTACCACTATCACATTTAAGTTATTGACAATGAAATTTAACTAATTAAATTGAATTGATAAGGTCGGAAAATCAATTTTTAAAAAATGTTGATACTAAAAAGTAGAAAATAAAATAATGTACAAAAATCTTTTTTTTAAAAAAGGACACGCTTTTATTTACATTTAGAAAGTTCAATAAAAAGAAGAAAATAAAAATTTTCTATGAAAACAGGTGAAATCGGTGAACCCATCTGCTGCACATAAAAGCGTGGGGCGCTCATCACAACTCTCTATCGTGTACACGGCTGCGAAACATAAAAACAAATTTGTATGAATATTAATAAACAGTAAAATTTTCACAACTTTGATCATATAAATGCTACCATCACATTAATTAGAAATATGTATCTGTATGTAAGAGAATAGTTGCAATGAGAAGTGATTTGTGATGGGCGCCCCACGCTTTTATGTGCAGTAGATAGGTTCACCGATTTCACATGTTTTCATAGAAAATTTTTATGTTTTTCTTTTTAGTGCACTTTCTATATGTAAATAAAAGCGTGTCCTTCAAAAAAAATATTTTTTTTTACATTATTTTATTACAGCTCATCTCAGTGTCATTAATAATGATCTTATTTATCGCTGTCCCCTACAACTAAACACCTTTGTTATGTCTTAATCTAACTAGGTCACCTAAACACCTTTGTTATATCTTAATCTAACTAGGTCACCTAAACACCTTTGTTATGTCTTAATCTAACGAGGTCACCTAAACACCTTTGTTATGTCTTAATCTAATGAGGTCACCTAAACACCTTTGTTATGTTTTAATCTAACTAGGTCACCTAAACACCTTTGTTATTGTCACATCTGATTAACATAATTTTGTGACGTAAGGTCACGTGTACAAGAGACGCGGTGAAGGAAGGAGCATTTCTATTGGTTGAAAGTGTTGGGCGAACAGTGGTGTGTAGACTTCCGACGAGGAAGGTTGTGTGATAAATGAATCCAGATTTCCACGTTATATTACCTCAAATTATATCTGTGTATATATATGTATATATTAAAGTTGTTTTGGATAAACGAATTCTTCAGTGAGTTATTGTACACAAGATTAATTATTGTGAGAACGCCTACATAAAAGAGTATACAAAGTTAGCGTTACATTGGTGCAGAAGTAAAAATTCTATGTGAACACAATGAAAGAGGTTTCGTGGAAATAAGTATTGGATATTTCCAAAAAAGGAAAGTATTCTTAAAAATAAGAAATAATAACAGCTATAGTATTTTTTGAATATTCAAGTTCGTAAGAAGCTGTGAATAAACTTTTATGGTTCAATGAAAATACAAGAAGATTTCAAAATGGCGGCACAATCGACACGTGTCCGCAGTGTATAAAACTGGATCAGACTAGTTGGTTCTACGTCACATTCGACGACAGTACAAGCATACTACACAGTACTGGAATCTGGGTCGTGTAGGCTTACTGAATGGTGACACACGGTGAACATATATAGGTCGTGACGTCAACAGGCTCAGTGCTAGTTGATTCCAGGAAATATTTGTAAACATAACATCGAACCGAGAAGCGATGGACTATTCAATGTGTTGGTGTGAATTATAAATAAAGAAACGGAATTTTTATCCATTCATTGTGTGAAGAGTTTGATTATCGCAATTTTGGATTAATGGAGTGAACTAAATTGTTTAAAAACTACTCAAAAAATGAAATTTTAACCAAGTGACTTTTATTCAAAACGATCGGACCATTTAATATATTTTGTCAACCTGAGGGAGCGTATATATAAAGTATACTAAAGATCCCGTGTGAGGATTCTTTTGTTGTCTCATCTTGTCAATAACTAGATTTCATGGTTTAGACGTGTCACTTATTTGAACTTAACATTTTGAATTCAAGATTTTTCATTTGGAAGATTTATAGCTTTATCAACATATACCTAAATTCCTTACCGAATTGCTAGACTCATATTATTCAATCAAACAAAACATGGATCACTACAAGGAATTCACTGCCATAGCTAAAGAGATCGGACTAAAAGGAAAAGAAATGAGAGATTTCATTGAAGAAAAAGTTGCTGAAGAAAAAGAAAATAAAAGAGAAGCTGAAGAAAAAGCAAGAATTGCTGAAGAAAAAGAGATGCAAAGACTCATAGTAAAAAGAGAAATTGAACAACTTGCAGTCGATAAGTTAAAATTACAAAGGGAGCGAGACAGTAGTGGCCACATTCCTGGTGATGACACAAATAGAAGGTCAGCACCAAGGGATACTATCAAAGTATGAAAATATGATAGCCAAAAAGAAAAAATGGATGTTTATCTGGATTATTTCGAATCCATAATGGCTATGAAAGGCTATAATGAAGAAGATTGGCCAGCACAACTGATGACTCAATTAACTGGAGAAGCATTTGAAGCTTATAACAGTATAGCCAAAGAAGACAAAAGCATATATAAGAATGTCAAAAAGGCACTTCTATGTCATTTTGGAAAGTCAGAAAATGATTATAGAAGAGAATTTCATGAAATGAGAATCAAGATGGACAAAGATCCACAGATCATAGTACATGAAGCACAAGTCAAACTAACAAAATGGCTGGAACTGACAGCGATAGATACGAGCAACCCAAAGGCCATAATAGAAATGGTGTTAATTGACAAGTTTTTAGAAAATGCAACACCAACCCTATTCACATATTTGACTGACAAGAAAGTTCGTACTCAAGCAGAGCTAACAAATGCATTACGAACATTCAAAGACTCTCATCCGAATGTGGAAATGGATAAGAGACAAGACATATTTGCAGCAATACAAATTAAAAGTCAAGAAAAAAGGCAAGGTATGAGAAACCAGAGTCTGCCAAACCAAGGCAACAGACAAACTATTTGTTGGTACTGTAACAAGCCAGGACATATGGCGAAGCAGTGTTACCACAATAAAGGACAACCAAATAGGGTGTCACCTAATGGCAGCCCTATAAGAAAGAAAACAGAAGAAAGGTCAAGACAAGGTCATTTTGAAAGCAAATGTAGAAGATCATGGAGAGGCAGATACAATCATGACTCCAGATACAGAAATCATGATCAGCCCTGGAGAAGGAATGACTACCAAGAGGGAGATAATAAAGGAAAAATGAAACAAGAAGAATCACAATCTAGTAGTACTGTGGCTACTATCAAGGATCATGGCACACTGAAATGTTACCCAGTGTACATCAATGATCGAAAGTGTATGTGTCTTCGTGACACTGGATGCACAACAATTGTAGTCCGTGATAAGATGGTGAAAGAAGAAGAGTATGATGGGAAAAAAGACACACTGATAATGGCCGATGGCACAAAGAGAGAGTGTCCAACTGCAATTTTCACCATCAACTCACCCTGGTTTCATGGTAAAGTTAGAGCCAGAGTTTTACAAGACGCCATTTGTGATCTTATTATAGGGAACATTGAAGGTGTGGTGGACAATACTGATGAAGTATACAAGGCCTGGCATGACAACAACCATCAAGTATGTGCTACTGTACAAACAAGAGCCACCACAAAAAGAAAAGAGATCACAGACATTGAAGTTGATGAGAAACTTGAAATAGGAAGCCAACTGATGTCCAAACAAGAGTTCAAACAACTACAAGAAGAAGACAATACAATCAGAGAAATAAAAATGAAACTTATCAAAGACAACGAAACAGGCCACAACAAAAATTACAAGCTAGATAAAGGCATATTAATAAACATTGCACAGGAAGGTACGTGCAAAAGAGTGGTTCTTCCCAAAAAGTTACAGGAAACCATTATCAAAATGACACATGACAGTCCTTTAGGTGGACATATGGGCGCCAAGAAAACAATTACTACAATAGCAGAAAACTTTTACTGGCCTAAAATGGCAAGGCAGATAAAAGAATACATCAAGGCATGTACAGTGTGTCTACGACATAATCCCAAAGATGGGAGGCACACAGCACCCATACAATCATCTGACAAGGCAAACTTTTTATTCGAGAAAATCGCTATAGACCTAATAGGACCATTCAAAAAGATGTCAAAGAAGAAACATATGTATGCTCTAACCATAGTGGACATAGCCACCAGATGGGGTGAAGCTATCCCACTGAAGCGAATAGATGCAGAAAATATATGCAATGCATTACTCAATGTTTTTAGCAGATATGGTTTCCCTCAAACACTTCTGTCGGACAATGGCAGCCAATTCAAGGGTCAGATGACACAAGCCATTATGAAAATGTTAAACATTACACAAGTTCACAGCACAGTGTACCATCCACAGTCAAATGGTGTGATTGAAAGACTAAACAAAACCATCAATAATATGCTATTAAAGGTGACAGTGGACCATGAGGACAGATGGCATGAATATTTACCCTTAGTTCTGTTTGCATACAACAGCAGCAAACATGAAAGCACTGGCTTTAGTCCTTTTGAGTTAATGTTTGGCCAAAACCCTGCAAGTCCCTTAAAGAATTTCAAAGAAAGGCTTATAAGTAAACAAGATGCCATACAGGACAGATATCAGCTGATGTCAGACACTAGAGATAAAATACTTTACAGTATTGAAGCAGCAAAGCAAAGACTAATCAAGCAAAGTACAAGACACAGAGAAATCAAAAATAGACACAGACATTTGAGAACATTTGAGCCTGAACAACAAGTCCTAGTATACTTACCAAACACAAAGAATGAAATCACATGGGAAGGTCCATACAAAATTGAAAGTCTTGGATGACGTTCAGCAAACTCAGGCTGAATGATGACAAGACTGAAGCACTTCTATTTTGCAACAATAAATCACGCAGTACTTTGTCTCTTCCGAAGTCAATTCAGGTAGCCAGTTCGGATATTCTGTTCACAACATCGACTAGGAATCTTGGCTAAATTATTTCTGACAACATGTCTATTAACAAATTTATCAATCACATCTGTCGCTCTGCCTACACTGCCATTCGTCAGATCAGCTCAATCCGTCATTACTTAACAGTTAGTGCAACAAAAACTCTAGTCTGTGCTCTTGTACTAGCTCGTATGGATTACTGCATTTCTCTTCTGTCAGGTGCGCCTAAACAATGCATTGAAAAACTACAGAAAGTTCAAAATTCAGCTGCCAGACTGGTGCTCAAGGCAAAAAAACATGACCATGTTACTCCACTTCTTCACTCACTTCATTGGCTGCCTATACAAGCCCGTATTGATTACAAACTGGCCGTTCTCTGTCACAACTTCTTTTCGGACTCATGCCCATCGTATCTTACTGAACTTTTGTCGGTCTACTCACCCACTCGCCAGCTACGATCTTCTGCGGACACACGCATTCTCTCTGTTCCTACGACACGCACCAAAACATTTGGTGAAAGGTCGTTCTCTTTTTGTGCAGCCAAACAATGGAATTCTCTACCATTACACATACGTAGTATTCAAACAACCAAGTCCTTCAAGACTGCACTTAAGACACACCTTTTCAACATTTATTTTCAAAATTAATGAAACAACATTTCTTGTAAATGATTAACGTAGCTTATGTATAATGTACTGTAATTTTTGTGTTTGTTATGATATGAAAGTTAATTTAATATTTATAGGTATGTTATTTCTTTCATGTAAAGCGCTGTGAGCCCAGTTCCTTACTGGGATACAGCGCTATATAAATAATCAATTTATTTATTTATGTATTTATATTGACAAACTAAGAACATATGATGACAATAAAGAAGGAAAGCAAACTGTTAATGTCATCATCAAGGTAAATGATGAAAATGACAATGCAATGAAAATGAACAGTCTTGACAGTGAAAAAATATCATCTGACATACCAGATAATATGAAACACAGAGTGATCAAAATTTTTCAAAAATACAAAGGTGTCATAACAAAAGAAACAGGCAACACAAAAACTGTGACTCACAAGATACAAGTTTTGGAACATGAACCCTTCAAGACCAAAGTATACCCTATTCCAATGGCACATAGAGACACAGTAAGGCAAGAAATTGACTACCTACTTAAAGAAAACAAAATAAGAAAAGCAGTTGAAGCTAACTATACCTCACCAACTGTCATAGTAAAAAAGAAGAATGGAAAGATTCAACTGTGCTGTGACTACAGACAGTTGAATAATATTACAAAATTGGACCATGAACCTATTGGAGACCCAAGAGACATTATAGACATAATTGGTACTTCCAGAATATTCACTACATTTGACTTAAACAGAGGTTTTTGGCAGATTAACATGGATCCTGATTCTATAAAATACACTGCATTCATAGCCATGGATGAGGTGTATGAATGGTTAGTAATGCCATTTGGACTGGTCAACAGTACAGCCACTTTTAGTAGATTTATGAAAGTGATGCTAAAAGGAATTCCAAATGTAGTACATTATGTCGACGACATATGCATCCACACTAAAGATTGGGAATCACATATCCATACACTTGAAGCTGTATTGGATAGACTCAAGAAACATAATGTGACAATCTCACCAGAAAAGATCAACATTGGAAAGAAGTATATAGATTTTTTGGGATACAGAATAGGAGGTGGTGCAGTCACTCCAACAAGTGCAAGCCCTCCTGGGACTATGTAACTTTTACAGACCTTTTATTGCAAATTATGCAGAAATAGTTCATCCACTAACAGAAGTTACAAAAACCAAAGATATTAGAAAATTTCAATTTCCAGGAGATTGCCTCAACGCATTAGAGAACATTCAGGAGGCATTCAGGAAGAAACCCATCTTAGTTACACCTCAATGGGACAAACCTTTCATTGTTTCTACCGATGCATCGTCTATTGCATTAGGAGCGTGCCTCATGCAAGAACATGATGGTATCCTACATCCTATAAAATATCTTAGCAGAAATTTGACCAAAACAGAGTGTAACTACAGCACCATAGAGAGAGAATGTCTAGCCATAGTGTGGGCTCTACAAAAACTTCAAAAATACCTTCTAGGTAGAACATTCACTCTTCTAACAGACCACAAACCACTTGTGGCATTCAACAAGAAGAAGATCAGCTACGCCAAAGTGAATCGTTGGGCTATGCTATTAGCCGACTACAAATTTGACATTAAACCTGTGAAGGGAAAGGACAATGTGGTTGCAGACATATTAAGTAGAATGACAATAAATAAAGACACTCTGTGAACTCCTAACTGATAAAAACAGAGACTGTATTAAAAAGACATTCTGTGAATTACTAAATAATAAAATAAGAGACTGTTTTAACATTAGTCTGTGAATTCCTAAAGGATACAAACAGAGACTGTAATTATATTAATATTTTTATTTGTTGAACAATGGACAAGGAACAGTGTTTGAATTCCATTGGATTATTAGTTAATTTTAATAATATTGAGTGTTTAAATATTTTAGTTACACAAAATTACAGATGTGTTTAAAAGTCCATTTTCATTTTTTTCAGCACAGGTAGACTGTTGCAGTCCTACAGATTTTTTCTCATTATTTCTTATGTTTAGACTGATGCAGTCCTACAGATTTTTTCTTATTGATTCTATATCCAGAAGTTGTATGTAAGAAAATGAATGTTCATTGATGATAAATATTTGAAATTTGAATATAGATATAGATTGATTTGATTTTATGAAGACCAAAAATGTTGTATTTCATAAACATTTTTTTTTGAAGGATGGGGGTGAATGTCACATCTGATTAACATAATTTTGTGACGTAAGGTCGCGTGTACAAGAGACGCGGGAAGGAAGGAGCATTTCTATTGGTTGAAAGTGTTGGGCGAACAGTGGTGTGTAGACTTCCGACGAGGAAGGTTGTGTGATAAATGAATCCAGATTTCCACGTTATATTACCTCAAATTATATCTGTATATATATATATATATATATATATATATATATATATATATATATATATATATATATATATATATATATATATATTAAAGTTGTTTTGGATAAACGAATTCTTCAGTGAGTTATTGTACACAAGATTAATTATTGTGAGAACGCCTACATAAAAGAGTATACAAAGTTAGCGTTACAGTTATGTCTTAATCTAACGAGGTCACCTAAACACCTTTGTTGTGTCTTAATCTAACTAGGTCACCTAAACACCTTTGTTATGTCTTAATCTAACTAGGTCACCTAAACACCTTTGTTATGTCTTAATCTAACGAGGTCACCTAAACACCTTTGTTATGTCTTAATCTAACTAGGTCACCTAAACACCTGTGTCATGTCTTAATCTAACTAGGTCACCTAAACACCTTTGTTATGTCTTAATATAACGAGGTCACCTAAACACCTTTGTTATGTCTTAATCTAACTAGGTCACCTAAACACCTTTGTTATGTCTTAATCTAACTAGGTCACCTAAACACCTTTGTTATGTCTTAATCTAACTAGGTCGCCTAAACACCTTTGTTATGTCTTAATCTAACGAGGTCACCTAAACACCTTTGTTATGTCTTAATCTAACTAGGTCACCTAAACGCCTTTGTTATGTCTTAATCTAACTAGGTCACCTAAACACCTTTGTAACGTCTTCACTACTTGAGTCTAACAAGAAGGGCGAGCAGCCAGACGACCCGGAAATGAATGTCCTGGGTTATCGACCCTTCTTTCGATGCACGTGTGAATCTAATTATAGTTTATGACGTCACGTTGCCACGAGGAATTTCTCCAATGATATTAAAAAGTTAAACATTACCTTCCCTTAGCCTTCCATCTTGTTAAGTTTACACTTTGGCCAAACAAGTTAGGCCCCTCCCTTCCTCCCTTTTTTCTTAAACACACACAAATTCAAACACACATAAAGTTTAATCATTTGCCTCAAACCATCCTATTTCATCCTATCGTACAATGCCTTATCCTTTTCCTTCTGATACCTAGAATCATAAAATAGAAGAGGAACAAGTTGGCTATGTTCTATAAAGCACAGATTTGGTAAAAAAAATCTGTTTGATCTGAAACAATAAGATTATTTACAACTTGGTTCTTATGATATTTGAAACTTTTTAATCTAAAAGCAGCTCATCATATACATGTATATCTTATGGATCTTAAAAAACATCGTTACAAAGGTAGAAAAGGTGGATTTTTTTATGAAACTCTTTGATATCTTCAACTCTAATTAAGGAATGAAGTACATCAAATTTTGTTGAAGTAATATACTGAAGTAAGAGTAGACATTTAATGGTGTGCAACTATACTAACGTAAGAGTAGACATCTAATGGTGTTCAACTATGCCAAAGTAAGAGTAGACATCTACTGGTGTTCAACTATTCTAAAGTAAGAGTAGACATCTAATGGTGTTCAACTATATACTGAAGTAAGAATAGACATCTAATGGTGTTCAACTATACTGAAGTAAGAGTAGACATCTAATGAAGCTGTAGATGTGGTGTACAAGGTGGATCATGATAACACCAGTGTCTTACAAGACATCTAATGGAGCTAGAGCAGTGGAGTACAAGGTAGATCATTTGATAGCAACAGTTTATTACAATGTGTTTCAAGTCTCACATCTGTATCATTATGTGGTGAAGAAACAATTGCATCGTTTCTTAAATTTATTCAAATGCCAACTGTGACCAGCTATCACCAATGTCAACTAAAGACTTCCC
>CALYLW010003234.1:0-12548 GCA_944989445.1 Ampullaceana balthica | reverse complement strand
AGGCCAGATTAAACCCCTGACCAGAATACACCCCCGGGGTTAAACTAGCCTAGGCCAGAATATACCCCCTCAGGCCAGAATATACCCCTTTGACAACATGGGGATATATAGTAAAAAGTTGATGAATAACTTTTTAGACTTTCTCTTCATGTTTTAGCTCTGTCAAAGAAATTAAACTCTTTTCTTTTAAGTAGCAAAATTGTTTTAATTAAAATAAAATAATAATTATAAAATATTTTACGATGATTGAAAGGATCATTAAATTTTATTTGAAAATGATGATGTCGTTGTCTCGTTATTTTAAATATGAAATCTTATATAATTTCGACGATTCAAGATCAAAAGTTACAGTCCATGCAAATATATATGGAATCAGCGTTTTTCTATTTTTCATATACCATTAACTTAAGCAAGCACTACATTTTAAAACAATACTTTAAGAGTTGTTATATTTGTTGCTTTTCAAACGCATGTGAACACTTTGGATTCCTTACCATTATCTTATTTTATCATTTATAGACGCTCCTTCTATACAGAAGATTATTACGTCCTACGCTTATCTTTGGTTTATGTCTAGTCTTGCATTTATATTTGAGTTTTAAATGTTGATAATGATTTTCCTGGTTTCCTCAGGCAAACTATTCCAAATTTTGATTAAAGTAGTAATCATTTAGTTGTCATGTAGTTGTTATGTAGTTGTCATGTAGTTGTTATGTAGTTTTTATGTAGTTGTTATGTAGTTGTTATGTAGTTGTTATGTAGTTGTTATGTTGTTGTTATGTAGTTGATATGTAGTTGACATGTAGTTGTTATGTAGTTGTTATGTAGTTGTTTTGTAGTTGTTATGTACTTGTCATGTAGTTGTTATATAGTTGTTATGTCCCAGTGTTCACGTGTTGAATTACTTTATCTCTGAGGAGGATGTGGTTGTCCTCTGTTCCTGTCAGAATGTAGCTTAAGGGCCAAAAGAAGTAACCGCCCCCACCTCCTGTTATTTCCTTTAATATGTACGTCAGGGTTGTTCAAAATCTCGATTGCGGCCATAATATACAATATTGTCAAAAGTAAGGCCATAGTTGTGCAAAGACGGTATATTCTTGAAAATTTTTAGTGGGTTAAAAGTCCTAATCTGCATTTGTTTTTAGACAGGTTGTATCACAATGATGTCTGTTTCTTCACCCTGTGCTTTCCTGTTCCTTTTGTTGTCGGCTCCCATTGACAGTACTTTAACAGAATCATCAGGGAACTGATTTGGTGAAGAACCCTGTTTATTTCTGTAAACTTTTACATTATTGACATTGTAGGTGTTTCTGATTATTTTGATATATTCTTCAGCTTAACTCTTGTTCAATGATTCTAACACGAGGTAGGGACCAATCGATCAGGGCTCCATTTCCATGCGGTGATGATTCTGCATATCATCGTCATCAGCATCCTTAATGGTAACAATATTTCCATCTTCTGCAGGCCTGAGATCCGTAGGTAGCTTGGCTTTTCGTCCATACATAATTTCAAAAGGAGTGCACCTGGTTGAGGCATGTACAGATGTGGTATGTACTGGTATAAGTGTTCAATGGTAGTGGTGGTGTCTTCTTGCTGGTTTTCGGCTTTAGGGCAAAACATTTATGACAGGCTATCACATATTGGTGAAAGCATGCTTCATTCTTTTCCAATAACAGCATTCAGAGATTGTGGCTGTCTTATCTCTGCCAAAATTGCCACCAAAATTCGGGTTGACATTCCAACATTGGCGAAATCCAATAAGGGTGACCGTACTGTTTTAAGAGTAACATAAGTAAAAATGAAGTGCGCTTATTTAAAAAATAAAATAATTTGCACTACTGGAGCAAAGGTTTCTTTTGAATTTCTTAAGACGCCGTGAAGGCAAACCGAGCTACAGATAAATGTTCGGAAATATGACATGCAACATTGGGGAAGTCAAACGATGTTTCCCACACTTTAGTCGTCCTATTCTTTAAATTATTTTGCATGTCAGTGTATATTCAGAGAGTTTAAAAAAAGTGAAAGGTGCCGTGATATATTTATTTCAAACACAAAATGAAGATATGCCTAAACCGTTGTTCTAGTAACATTTAAAATGCATGAGAGGAGAAAAAAAAACAAAGAAAGAAAAAAAACATTCATGCATAAATTAATTCAATAATTTAAAATAATCTTTATTGCCATACTCAAAATAATTAAACATAATGATTTGATTAATAAGTTAGGTACACGAAATAAATATTCGCAAGCGTTTGAAAAGCTACAACTATAGTCCCTATCGTGCTTAAATTATTTTTTTTAAATAATCAATTCATGTATTGCTTGAATTAGTCAAATTAAAAAAAAATTAAAGTAAAAAAGTAAAATAAATTTTAAAAAAAAACGCTGATTCCATCTATACTTGTGCAAACTGCAACTTTAGATAAAAAGTTACCGTCATATCATACATCGTAATAAAAGAAATTATTTTATTATTACTGTTTTACTGTAAATAAAACATCTTTCCTACTTAAGAAATGAGTTTAACTTCTTTGACAAAGCTAAAACTCATAAAAAAGTCTTAATTAGTCATTCATTCATTTTTTTACTATATATCATCATGTTGTCAAAGGGGTATATTCTGGCCTGGAGGGGTATATTCTGGCCTAGGCCAGTTTAACCCCCGGGGTATATTCTGGCCTAGGCCAGATTATACCCGGGTGTATTCTGGCCTAGGCCAGATTATACCCGGGTATATTCTGGTCGGGGGTTTAATCTGGCCTGTTACACCGGGCCTAGGGCGTCCCTTAGTCACCCAGCTCTGAATGGGTACCTAACACTATTTAGGCGGCTGGGTAATGCGTGGAACCCACTAAGCCGTGGCCTGTGAACGCTGCATCACTTGCCAACAGATCATCTGTCATGGGATTTGGACGCAATTATCTTCTGCATAGAAGGAGCGTTTGTATAGATAAGATAAGATACTTAAAAATCAAATACTTGACACAAAATAATTACTTGAAACCTCCAAAATTGGTATATAAACCAAGTAATTTCTAAAGATAACAATAAAAAGGTATGCTCCTTTATTTCCTTTTAGACCCTACATGAATAGCCACACTAAAAGGCCGAAATAACAAAAACCTATAATGATGAGACCACAGCTAAAGCTCTCAACAATTTCATCATCATTTGAGGCAACATAACTGTACACAAGAAAAGTTATAAAGTACACTCCTAAAAAAACTTTAAAATAAACAAAGCTACTGGCCCAGATGAATTGCCTGCAAAGTTGTTAAAAGAACAAAGCAATGAACTGTCAATAATCCTTGTAGTTCTGTTTCAAGCCTCTCTAAATCAGGGTGAAGTGCCCCATGATTACAAATTAGCTGACGTAACTCCCCCCTTTAAAAAGGTGATAAATCAGACCCATGTAATTATATCACTGTATCACTTGCTAGTATCACCTGTAAATTACTATAACACATAATATATATTAGAATAGTTAATCACCTAGACAAAGGTAAAAATCCAATGCCCTCTTCAATAGGGGTTTGGGAAAAATATATCACGCGAAACAAATGTATGAGGTATAATACGCGGGATTTGACAAAAGGCTTAGACAATAATGATCAAAAAGATACACGATTATTAGACTTCTCAAAGGCGTTTGACAAAGTTCACCATTTTAGTTTACTCAAAAAAATATCTACTTTAGAATATCAGGTCCCATATACCATTGGATCCAAGATTTCCTTTTTGGTATAGAGCAAACTGTTAGAATTAATGGATCTAAATTACCACGCATAACGTTAACTCATGAGTTTTATAAGGAACTGTGTTCTGTCCCTTATTCTTTTTAATTTATATAAATGATTTACCCAACAACATCTCAACAGAAACAGCGGTTAAGGGATATTACTGATGATGGAATTATTTATAGAAAAATTGAATCAGAACAAGATAGCAAAATGTTGTGTTTTTTTTTAAACACCTAGGTGAAATTTTAAAAAATTTGAAACTATGTTTTTCCACCCAGAAATATCTAATCTGTTAAGAGTAACAAAAAAGAAAAAAAAAGACATTTCATTCATGAAAAACAGCTAACCCAAACTAAAGATGCAAAACACTTAGGAGTAATAATAAATGAGAAATTTGCATGGAAACAATGACATGTGTCCATAATGAAGATATCAAACAAAACCGTGAGTTTTATAAAAAAAAGTAACTTTTACAGATGTAATAAGATTATAAAACTAAAATGTTACCTCACTGTAATTAGACGTGTGCTAGAATATGCATCTTCTGTATGGGACCCAGCCACCAAAGAAAACATTGATAAACTTGAACAACAAAAAATGCTGCCAGATTCAAAAATGAAGAATAGTAAATACTGTAAAGACTAAGGGATCGAAAATAGTTTTCTTATTCCATATGTAAGAACAAACAGATACAAATTATCGTTCTTCTCGTTCAGATTTTGGACTTGAAATGGGTTGCCTAAAGAAACAAGTAAAACCTAAATCTTCATCAACATTTTAAACTCTAATAAAAATCATAGAAATATACACAAAACCATGGATAAGTGTAGGATGCAATCATCTTCTATACATATCATTTAACAGATAATGTAACTAGATTTACACAAACATTTCCTGGAAAAAATTTCTTTGTTAACCTTAGCTTCATGCAATTCATATTGGCGAAGAAGTCCTTAAAGCAATATGTTTTATTCTTGAAGTTCTATATGGACGAGTTTGTCCACCAATTCATATTGGCCGAAGAAGTCCTTAAAACAATATGTTCTATTCTTGAAGTTCTATATGGACGAGTTTGTCCACCAATTCATATTGGCCGAAGAAGTCCTTAAAACAATATGTTCTATTCTTGAAGTTCTCTATAGACGAGTTTGTCCACCAATTCATATTGGCTGAAGAAGTCCTTAAAACAATATGTTCTATTCTTGAAGTTCTCTATGGACGAGTTTGTCCACCAATTCATATTAGCTGAAGAAGTCCTTAAAACAATATGTTTTATTCTTGAAGTTCTCTATGGACGAGTTTGTCCACCAATTCATATTGGCTGAAGAAGTCCTTAAAACAATATGTTTTATTCTTGAAGTTCTCTATGGATGAGTTTTTCCACCAATTCATATTGGCTGAAGAAGTCCTTAAAATAATATGTTTTATTCTTGAAGTTCTCTATGGATGAGTTTGTCCTTCAAATCTCGGACGCTGGGTACCAAATTTTGTGAACTTTCTTCCCAAACTATCGAACTATTAAAATTTAATTATTATTTTTTTTTAAAAATTGATAGAAATTGTGACTTACTTTAAAAAAAAGGGGGGGGGGCGTCCAAGATTTGTGACAGTTTGTGACAGGGGTGAGAGGGGTTAAAATGGTCTATTATAGCGTGACGTACTTTATGGACGGCCCCTAGTGGATCCATACAGAATAATTTACTACACGACGTCTTATCGCAAGAAAGCCGATAACATTAAAAGTGAAGCCAATTTTATTGAGCCTACGTATAAGTGAATTACAAAACAAGTGAATCATCAGAATAGTGAACTTACAGGCAAAACAACCAGAAAATTCAGCCGAAAGGCAAGTGAACCCATGGGTGAGTGAAACCACAAACACGTGTAGTCATTGACAAGAGATAGATTTTACAATCAGTTGTTGTGAAAATGTTTACTCAGAACTATGGCGGATTAAGGGGGGGGGCTGAACGGGGTAAAGCCAGGGGCCCCCGATGATAAGGGCCCCCAACTTTAGTATATTTTATAAGAAAAATGGACAAATGTTTGCATGAATTCCTGAAAATATCATACATTAAATAAATTAATTAAAAAAACTGATTTTATAGGCTTAATAAGAGAAAATATTAAAGATTATTGTTTATATTTTTAAACTTCACTTTTCATCAGGCTCGTGTGGTCTCGAGGTAGAAAGTCGCCATGCAGTGCAAGCCGTCACGCGATCGATTCCCGGCGTGGGCACAATTCTTTTTGAAATTGTATTTTTACACTCAATATTAGGATACCGGCAAACAGGTATTTCTTCGTATTCCATTTTTTCATGAATAATCTTTGGCTGGGAAGACCGATCCTGTATTACACACAAAGTATATTAAAGTAACCGATGAACTATTTAGTTACAAGTTACAGTCTTATATTAGCTGCTAGCAATCATTTTATATAAAGGGACACTGGCTGGACAGTGCCCCAGTTTGAATTGCAGCCAGGGGCAGTCTTAATCCGCCCCTGACTCAGAATATTTATACTTTAACCCTGTTATGCCTATTATAAAAACGTATAACTAACACGGTGTCATTGGGATCTTTAAAGCTTGATATTGCCATGAAGTCCCAGAAGCTAGACATACGGAAAGAACTTGTGAATAGCATTCACCATCTTTGAAAACGTCCGTTCCGTCCTGTTCCACTCCTCGGTGTCACACAAGTCGACTACGGTCCATGACCCTATTCTATTAAATAGCTGTTAGTGGAGTTAATATTTTTAAAAACAAATTATTCAATTATAACATTTTAACTTCGTTCTTACTGGTCGTTGATTTTTAAAAGATTTCAATATTTTGACTAAATTATTTGATGTTATCGGACCGTCTCTTTCACGGCCGTGGTCTATATTAAACAATATAAATATTACAACACATTGTTTGCGTTTTGCTTCACCAACCAATCAACCAGGGCCTTAATGTCCCCAAACTTTACTAATTACAATATTTCACACTGTCAACACTTAACACTGTCAACACTTGACACTTTCAACACTTAACACTGTCAACACGCGTTCTTAATGTCCCCAACTTTAACAATTACAATATTTAACACTGTCAACACGCGTTTTAAACTTTTTTGCGTAGATCCTTTCCTCTATACATACTAGTGCCGACCCATGTGAAGATATGTATCAATACGCTTGCGGTGAGTGGTTCAAGAATTTGAATCCGTCCTCTGAGAGGCAGTACTACAGCATATTTGATCAAATCGATGATGAGAATGAAATTCAAATACGACAGGTAAAATATGGTATAACACGGCTAAAAGAAGGAAGGGAGAATAAGGAATATAACTAGTATAGGTATTTAAAATTTAATCTTAAAAGACTGGAGGATTAAAGCAAACCTGAGATATGTACCAGCAGACGAAACCCACGCTACGCCCCTGGTGTGAGCCATGTTCTTTCTTTAGAGGCAGTGGCGTAACTGAGTGGGCGTTCCAAAGGGTTGCAAAGCCACTACATAAAACTTGTTTTTGTTTGCCATTCCAAAGGCGATTCTACCCTTGTTACAGCTATTAATACCAAAATCGCTGTATTGAGGCTATGATGTTGCCTAAATGTACATGCATGTTGAAACATACTCATGTGATAAAACTAGTAAATATCAATGGACTCAAACTAATTGAATCACATGCGTCCTGTTAATTCGCCAACATTGTTTTGGGGGCTATAAAATATTATATTCAACTATTAAACTTTCACAAAGTACAAAAACAATAATTAACTGTACTGATCAGTTTTTCTAAATACAATTCAAAATACACAAACATGTATAGTATTAATAACGCGTTATGTATTTGAGTTTTTTCTAATCGTTACATTTTCAACTTGAATGTTAGTTTTAAGTAAGGACGCTACCTGATCAGATCCTTTTGTGGATTTCTTGGTCTTTGAAGTTTGGTGCGATTGTCGAAAAAAAGTATACATGAAACCATCCCTAGATGAAATCGAAAAGATGATTTCGTGGTAGAAAAGAAAAACATGACTACAGGAATTTATCACTGTCTTATCTGTACACACAAAGGTTTTAAAAGACCGACCCTTTGAATTTCGGAAGTTAGTGTTAGGGTTAGGGATTCCATCTATTTGCTTCCTTTTCAATAAGTAACAGCAAAGTTTGAAAGTAAATGTGCTAAAAAAATATTTAATTTAAGGAGATCATAAGGTAAACGGATTTTGAAGGTAATCTGAAATTTCTTTTTCTTAATTTTGGTGTTAATTGTGGGTAGGGCAGATATTTAGGTTTTTATTTCCGGGGAACGAAGCTTAAGTATTCTTAGAAAATTAAAAATCAGAAGGCTTTTTGCTTTCCAGTTCACTCTTATAAATAGTTCATTGCGTTATGTCATTATCGTTAAAGAATATAGATATGGTCATCAAGCACCCAAGTCAAATCATTTCTATGCGATAGGAAGGTAACAAAAATATTAATTTTGACAGCTTGTTGGGATTCTACAACTATTGATAAGATCTACAATTTTTAGAGAGACACCTCACTGCGTTGTCATAAAGCAAGGCATAGAATTCAGAAGCATTTTCTTCAATTAAAATCATGAAATCATAGTGATTGAAGGCATTTTTACAAAATTCCCAGCCAAACTAATTGTTTAGTAAACATGATTATCTAAGTCTTTCAGTTAAAGTAATTAACGCAATTTCCCATAGGAAAAATTGCGTTTATATATTTGAAATGTCTGTAACTTTTTATCCTGCAACTTCTCCTGAACCATACCAGAAAGAGGATTCGTGTCTTTTACAAATATGTTAAGGAGGTCTCAAGGATGTGCAAGGGTAAATAAAATACCAAAAAGGTTTACTGGATTTCCTGGAAAATAAAAAAAACCCGAAAAAATATCAATATTTTGTGTATTTCTCAACCAACGTAGCAGCTATCGGGTTGAAACAAACGCCAAACCATAGCTAATAATATTTAAAACAATGTTGGAGAAGGAATTTTTGAACAATCTCTTTTCGTTCGACTCCCGTAATTTTTGCAGCAATTTGTAGATGGCAATTGTTTTGTTTACTTTCATAATTATTGATTTGAAATGACTTTTAATGTAATCTAGAATGATAGTTAAAGGGGTTTTCCCGCTATGTAAATGCTAATGTTAGATTGGTGCGCGGTGTGCATTATATTATAGAAGGAGCATTCTGTATAGAAGGAGCGTCTGTAAACAGATAAGATATTGACACATTATTGATGTGATGTAGCGTGAGGGGATATGACGTAATTTTTATTTACTTTCAGAATTACTGATTTGAAATGGATGTTAATGTAATCTAGAATGATTTCACTTGAATAAAAAAAATCGGAAATTCTTTGTTGGTAATTGTGTTTAAATATACATTTGAGTTTTTACTACTTGTTATATTATGCACGCTCAAAAATAGCAAATTGATTCAACGAGCCATAACCTGCCCCTCAAGAACATATTTCCTCAAAACATTTTTCTTCCTTCATCAACTACAGCATGACGAGACGTACTCCATTGATGTTTGTAGCCTTTCAAAATTGTTTACCTTCGAAGAAAATGTCCTCACAAATTGTTGTTCGATTTATGCAGAAAACGGATTCCAGCTCAATATTTATCTGATCGTCTAAATTGTTATCCCAAACGGTCAAGACATCTTTTGGCGTACTAATGAAATCAGTAGACTTTTTAAGCAGCCAGAGAAAACAACCTATACTTAGACTTATCGAGTATGTTCAGTAAGCTTTTTCTGAAATCATTTATACTGTGATATACTGAATACTTGTTAACCAATCTGTATTTTTATTTAAAATGGTATTTATTGTAATTTCCATCATTCACTCTTTGATGGAGAGTTAATCAGAAATTTTTTTTTCTTGCAATCGTTTGCACTGTTCATATTTTGATCTCTTCAAATTCCTTAAATAATGTTCAAACATACGCTTTAAACCAATGCCTCGTGTCTCAAACTTTTAATAAGCACATCCAAGTATTTTTGACAGGACAGATGAACCATTCAGAAAGTTGCGGGGGCGTAGATGGATGTTCTGGTTGGATGATCAAGGGACAAACAAACATTGGGACGATATGTGATCACTTCTATTTTAGCATAAATATTAGAATTTCGAAAATAAAATTGAGAATACATTTTAATCAATGAAATATATATCCTTTTAAAATATAAACTCACTCCTTAACAATAATAATAAATTATCATATAAATTACAAGTATACTTGCTGGTGCAGAAAAGAGAATAAGACAAGTACATGAGTCTTTTTAATAGAAGAATTTGTTAAAGTAGTACAACGTGAATTTTTCTGAGACTAGAGTAGATGGCAATACAAACTAGACTTGCCCTAAAAGTTGGTGGTGAAATTATGAAGTTTATTCAAGCAATAATCTTACTCATTACCAAATATAAGGAGACTGAAATAGAACGATACATTTGGATAGATCCGCGAACAACTTTATGGTCTGCCAAACAACTAATTACAAATAAACTCCAGATGGCCAAGACATTAAAAAAATGTTAAAATAGTGTCCATAAAATACAACTGTTTATGTTTGAGGTTGGTTGTCTAACTAGTTGTGTTTAGTGACTGCCTCTACATGTAACATTTAGTGCTTGTCTCTACATGTAACATTTAGTGCTTGTCTCTACATGTAACATTTAGTGCTTGTCTCTACATGTAACATTTAGTGCTTGTCTCTACATGTAACATTTAGTGCTTGTCTCTACATGTAACATTTAGTGCTTGTCTCTACATGTAACATTTAGTGCTTGTCTCTACATGTAACATTTAGTGCTTGTCTCTACATGTAACATTTAGTGCTTGTCTCTACATGTAACATTTAGTGCTTGTCTCTACATGTAACCTTTAGTGCTTGTCTCTACATGTAACATTTAGTGCTTGTCTCTACATGTAACATTTAGTGCTTGTCTCTACATGTAACATTTAGTGCTTGTCTCTACATGTAACATTTAGTGCTTGTCTCTACATGTAACATTTAGTGCTTGTCTCTACATGTAACATTTAGTGCTTGTCTGTCTCTACATGTAACATTTAGTGCTTGTCTCTACATGTAACATTTAGTGCTTGTCTCTACATGTAACATTTAGTGCTTGTCTCTACATGTAACATTTAGTGCTTGTCTCTACATGTAACATTTAGTGCTTGTCTCTACATGTAACATTTAGTGCTTGTCTCTACATGTAACATTTAGTGCTTGTCTCTACATGTAACATTTAGTGCTTGTCTCTAATAATCACATTGAGAGCCTGTTGCTAGTTGTAACATTTAACGCTTGTCTGTACGAGTAACACTTAGTGCTTGTATCTAATGGTAAAATTCTGAGCTTTTCTCTTCAAGTCAATTTGAGTGCTTGTTTCTACTGGTCACGTTTAGTCTGTGATTGTACTGTTTACATTTGATACTCATACAACAAAGTTACATTTTGGTGTCCATCCTTACTGGTGTAATCTTATGTTTATCTGTAAGGCTGATCTTTTCTTTTTTTTTCTTTACAAAACTTGATAACATCTTCTGGTTACATTTGGTGTTTAACGTTCAGTTTTCATCTTTACAGTTTGCAGGTTTTAAGGCAAGGTGTTATCATTAATTTACACCGTATGCTTAGAAAATCAAACATCTATACTAAATAGACCCCCTAGATTAAAGAAAAGTAATATTTTTAATGTACTAAAATATAAATAAATATACAATTTTAAGTTATTTGTCTAATTACAAAAATTTTAGTATTGTAGCACGTAAAATTTATATTAACAAACATATTTTTACCTTTTCAAATATTCAAATTTACTAGCAGTACCACATGACGGTGCAAGGTAGTGCACGCTCCATCTGCTTCAACTTTATGTTTGGCTGATAATTTAACGTTTACTACATTTGTGTGTGTGTGTGTGTGCTTTCCTCTTATTTCCTCTAATAAATAATAATTGGCATATCATTTTTATTTTTTACGAGCATCCTTAGTCCCAAAGAAATTAATCAGCCTAATAAAAGCTCTAATATTGTTACGTTTATGTCATTCTTTTGAAGATTGAAAAATTTAGCCAAATGTATAGTCAATTGGAAAATGGCTTATGTTTTTTGCCAATACAGAATATAAAACGATGTTAATAAATAATAAGACGTGTAGCGGTAAACTTTAAGGAACTGATTCAATGTTTCACTCTTTGGGTTTCGCGTTTCTAGGTCGAGATTTCAAAACTCTTGTTTTTTGACAATACAGAATATAAATGATGTTAATAAATAATAAGACGTGTAGCGGTAGACGTTCGTGAACTGATTCAATGTTTAACTCTTTGGGTTTCGATTTTCTAGGTCGAGAGTTCAAAACTCTAACATTCATCATAAAAACAGTTTATTTAGAGGCTTCATTTTAAACGTTGGATTAGCATCAATAGCTTAAAACGGGAACACCACGGCTGGAGTATGAAGATATGACAAATAAAATCTAAGTTTTCTTTATTTTTAAAAACCTGCAACGAATTTTATTTGAACAAGTATAGAGTTGTTTGTTTATCTTTGCCTAATGCGTTTTGGAAAACATTTATTTTTAGTATCAAGCTGTTTGAAAATGAAGTGTAACATAATTATTACTATTTTTCTTATCTCTGTAGTTTAAAAGATTTATAACCATGTTTTCTTATCTCTGTAGATTAAACTAGTTTGTTTATTGCCGTTTCATTCATTTTGGATTGGTAACGGTTTTTTTCTCTATTCCGTAACATCGTGTATCGTAAGGCTGATTGGTTGTTTC
>CALYLW010003233.1:0-12562 GCA_944989445.1 Ampullaceana balthica | reverse complement strand
TGTATCGCTACTGTTTACCGTGATGTGTATCGCTACTGTTTACCGTGATGTGTATCGCTACTGTTTACCGTGATGTGTATCGCTACTGTTTACCGTGATGTGTATCGCTACTGTTTACCGTGATGTGTATCACTACTGTTTACCGTGATGTGTATCGCTACTGTTTATCGTGATGTGTATCGCTACTGTTTACCGTGATGTGTATCGCTACTGTTTACCGTGATGTGTATCGCTACTGTTTACCGTGATGTGTATCGCTACTGTTTACCGTGATGTGTATCGCTACTGTTTACCGTGATGTGTATCGCTACTGTTTACCGTGATGTGTATCGCTACTGTTTACCGTGATGTGTATCGCTACTGTTTACCGTGATGTGTATCGCTACTGTTTATCGTGATGTGTATCGATGCTGTTTACCGTGATGTGTATCGCTACTGTTTACGTGATGTGTATCGATGCTGTTTACCGTGATGTGTATCGCTACTGTTTACCGTGATGTGTATCGCTACTGTTTATCGTGATGTGTATCGATGCTGTTTACCGTGATGTGTATCGCTACTGTTTATCGTGATGTGTATCGATGCTGTTTACCGTGATGTGTATCGCTACTGTTTATCGTGATGTGTATCGATGCTGTTTACCGTGATGTGTATCACTACTGTTTACCGTGATGTGTATCGCTACTGTTTACCGTGATGTGTATCGCTACTGTTTATCGTGATGTGTATCGCTACTGATTATCGTGATGTGTATCGATGCTGTTTACCGTGATGTGTATCGCTACTGTTTACCGTGATGTGTATCACTACTGTTTACCGTGATGTGTATCGATGCTGTTTATCGTGATGTGTATCACTACTGTTTATCGTGATGTGTATCACTACTGTTTACCGTGATGTGTATCACTACTGTTTACCGTGATGTGTATCGCTACTGTTTACCGTGATGTGTATCACTACTGTTTACCGTGATGTGTATCGCTACTGTTTACCGTGATGTGTATCGCTACTGTTTACCGTGATGTGTATCGCTACTGTTTACCGTGATGTGTATCGCTACTGTTTACCGTGATGTGTATCGCTACTGTTTACCGTGATGTGTATCGCTACTGTTTACCGTGATGTGTATCGCTACTGTTTACCGTGATGTGTATCGCTACTGTTTACCGTGATGTGTATCGCTACTGTTTACCGTGATGTGTATCACTACTGTTTACCGTGATGTGTATCGCTACTGTTTACCGTGATGTGTATCGCTACTGTTTACCGTGATGTGTATCGCTACTGTTTACCGTGATGTGTATCGCTACTGTTTACCGTGATGTGTATCGCTACTGTTTACCGTGATGTGTATCGCTACTGTTTATCGTGATGTGTATCGATGCTGTTTACCGTGATGTGTATCGCTACTGTTTATCGTGATGTGTATCGATGCTGTTTACCGTGATGTGTATCGCTACTGTTTACCGTGATGTGTATCGCTACTGTTTACCGTGATGTGTATCGCTACTGTTTATCGTGATGTGTATCGATGCTGTTTACCGTGATGTGTATCGCTACTGTTTACCGTGATGTGTATCACTACTGTTTATCGTGATGTGTATCGATGCTGTTTATCGTGATGTGTATCACTACTGTTTATCGTGATGTGTATCACTACTGTTTACCGTGATGTGTATCACTACTGTTTACCGTGATGTGTATCGCTACTGTTTACCGTGATGTGTATCACTACTGTTTACCGTGATGTGTATCGCTACTGTTTATCGTGATGTGTATCGCTACTGTTTACCGTGATGTGTATCGCTACTGTTTACCGTGATGTGTATCGCTACTGTTTACCGTGATGTGTATCGCTACTGTTTACCGTGATGTGTATCGCTACTGTTTACCGTGATGTGTATCGCTACTGTTTACCGTGATGTGTATCGCTACTGTTTACCGTGATGTGTATCGCTACTGTTTACCGTGATGTGTATCGCTACTGTTTACCGTGATGTGTATCGCTACTGTTTACCGTGATGTGTATCGCTACTGTTTACCGTGTACACTACTGTTTACCGTGATGTGTATCGCTACTGTTTATCGTGATGTGTATCACTACTGTTTACCGTGATGTGTATCGCTACTGTTTACCGTGATGTGTATCGCTACTGTTTACCGTGATGTGTATCGCTACTGTTTACCGTGATGTGTATCGCTACTGTTTACCGTGATGTGTATCGCTACTGTTTACCGTGATGTGTATCGCTACTGTTTACCGTGATGTGTATCGCTACTGTTTACCGTGATGTGTATCGCTACTGTTTACCGTGATGTGTATCGCTACTGTTTACCGTGATGTGTATCGCTACTGTTTATCGTGATGTGTATCGATGCTGTTTACCGTGATGTGTATCGCTACTGTTTACCGTGATGTGTATCGCTACTGTTTATCGTGATGTGTATCGATGCTGTTTACCGTGATGTGTATCGCTACTGTTTATCGTGATGTGTATCGATGCTGTTTACCGTGATGTGTATCGCTACTGTTTATCGTGATGTGTATCGATGCTGTTTACCGTGATGTGTATCACTACTGTTTACCGTGATGTGTATCGCTACTGTTTACCGTGATGTGTATCGCTACTGTTTATCGTGATGTGTATCGCTACTGTTTATCGTGATGTGTAACGCTACTTTTTACCATGATGTTTATCGCTACTGTTTACCGTGATGTGTATCGCTACTGTTTACCGTGATGTGTATCGCTACTGTTTACCATGATGTGTATCACTACTATTTACCGTGATGTGTATCACTACTGTTTACCGTGATGTTTATCGCTACTGTTTACCGTTATGTGTATCGCTGCGGTTTAATGTTATGTGTATCGCTACTGTTTACCGTGATGTGTATCACTACTGTTTACCGTGATGTGTATCACTATTGTTTACCATGTTTATCACTACTGTTTATCGTGTTGTTTATCGCTACTGTTAACCATGATGCGTATCACTACTTTTTACCATGTTTATCGCTACTATTTACCGTTATGTGTATCGCTACTGTTTACCGTGATGTGTATCACTATTGTTTACCATGATGTGTATCGCTACTGTTTACCATGGTGTTTATCGCTACTGTTTACCGTGATGTGTATCGCTACACTTTACCGTGATGTGTATCGCTACTGTTTACCTTGATGTGTATCGCTACTGTTTACCATGATGTGTATCACTACTGTTTACCTTGATGTGTATCATTACTGTTTACCGTGATGTGTATTGCTACTGTTTACAGTGATGTGTATCACTACTGTTTACCGTGAGGTGTATCGCTACTGTTTACCGTGATGTGTATCACTACTGTTTACCGTGATGTGTATCGCTTCTGTTTATCGTGATGTGTATCGCTACTGTTTACCGTGATGTGTATCGCTACTGTTTACCGTGATGTGTATCGCTACTGTTTACCGTGATGTGTATCGCTACTGTTTACCGTGATGTGTATCGCTACTGTTTACCGTGATGTGTATCGCTACTGTTTACCGTGATGTGTATCGCTACTGTTTACCGTGATGTGTATCATTACTGTTTACCGTGATGTGTATCGCTACTGTTTACCGTGATGTGTATCGCTACTGTTTACCGTGATGTGTATCGCTACTGTTTACCGTGATGTGTATCGCTACTGTTTACCGTGATGTGTATCGCTACTGTTTACCGTGATGTGTATCGCTACTGTTTATCGTGATGTGTATCGATGCTGTTTACCGTGATGTGTATCGCTACTGTTTATCGTGATGTGTATCGATGCTGTTTACCGTGATGTGTATCACTACTGTTTACCGTGATGTGTATCGCTACTGTTTACCGTGATGTGTATCGCTACTGTTTATCGTGATGTGTATCGCTACTGTTTATCGTGATGTGTATCGATGCTGTTTACCGTGATGTGTATCGCTACTGTTTACCGTGATGTGTATCACTACTGTTTATCGTGATGTGTATCGATGCTGTTTATCGTGATGTGTATCACTACTGTTTATCGTGATGTGTATCACTACTGTTTACCGTGATATGTATCGCTACTGTTTACCGTGATGTGTATCACTACTGTTTACCGTGATGTGTATCGCTTCTGTTTATCGTGATGTGTATCGCTACTGTTTACCATGATGTGTATCGCTACTGTTTACCGTGATGTGTATCGCTACTGTTTACCGTGATGTGTATCGCTACTGTTTACCGTGATGTGTATCGCTACTGTTTACCGTGATGTGTATCGCTACTGTTTACCGTGATGTGTATCGCTACTGTTAACCGTGATGTGTATCGCTACTGTTTACCGTGATGTGTATCGCTACTGTTTACCGTGATGTGTATCGCTACTGTTTACCGTGATGTGTATCGCTACTGTTTACCGTGTACACACTACTGTTTACCGTGATGTGTATCGCTACTGTTTATCGTGATGTGTATCACTACTGTTTACCGTGATGTGTATCGCTACTGTTTACCGTGATGTGTATCGCTACTGTTTACCGTGATGTGTATCGCTACTGTTTACCGTGATGTGTATCGCTACTGTTTACCGTGATGTGTATCGCTACTGTTTACCGTGATGTGTATCGCTACTGTTTACCGTGATGTGTATCGCTACTGTTTACCGTGATGTATATCGCTACTGTTTACCGTGATGTGTATCGCTACTGTTTACCGTGATGTGTATCGCTACTGTTTATCGTGATGTGTATCGATGCTGTTTACCGTGATGTGTATCGATACTGTTTATCGTGATGTGTATCGATGCTGTTTACCGTGATGTGTATCGCTACTGTTTACCGTGATGTATATCGCTACTGTTTATCGTGATGTGTATCGATGCTGTTTACCGTGATGTGTATCGCTACTGTTTATCGTGATGTGTATCGATGCTGTTTACCGTGATGTGTATCGCTACTGTTTATCGTGATGTGTATCGATGCTGTTTACCGTGATGTGTATCACTACTGTTTACCGTGATGTGTATCGCTACTGTTTACCGTGATGTGTATCGCTACTGTTTATCGTGATGTGTATCGCTACTGTTTATCGTGATGTGTAACGCTACTTTTTACCATGATGTTTATCGCTACTGTTTACCGTGATGTGTATCGCTACTGTTTACCGTGATGTGTATCGCTACTGTTTACCATGATGTGTATCACTACTATTTACCGTGATGTGTATCACTACTGTTTACCGTGATGTTTATCGCTACTGTTTACCGTTATGTGTATCGCTACGGTTTAATGTTATGTGTATCGCTACTGTTTACCGTGATGTGTATCACTACTGTTTACCGTGATGTGTATCACTATTGTTTACCATGTTTATCACTACTGTTTATCGTGTTGTTTATCGCTACTGTTTACCATGATGCGTATCACTACTTTTTACCATGTTTATCGCTACTATTTACCGTTATGTGTATCGCTACTGTTTACCGTGATGTGTATCACTATTGTTTACCATGATGTGTATCGCTACTGTTTACCATGGTGTTTATCGCTACTGTTTACCGTGATGTGTATCGCTACTATTTACCGTGATGTGTATCGCTACTGTTTACCTTGATGTGTATCGCTACTGTTTACCATGATGTGTATCACTACTGTTTACCTTGATGTGTATCATTACTGTTTACCGTGATGTGTATTGCTACTGTTTACCGTGATGTGTGTCGCTACTGTTTACCGTGATGTGTATCACTTCTGTTTACGTGATGTTTATCGCTACTGTTTACCGTTATGTGTATCGCTACGGTTTAACGTGATTTGTATCGCTACTGTTTACCATGATGCGTATCACTACTTTTTACCATGTTTATCGCTACAGTTTACCGTGATGTGTATCGCTACTGTTTACCATGATATTTATTGCTACTGTTTATCGTGATGTGTATCGCTACTGTTTACCATGATATGTATCGCTACTGTTTACCGTGATGTGTATCGCTACTGTTTACCGTGATGTGTATCACTACTGTTTACCGTGATGTGTATCACTAGTGTTTACCGTGATGCCTATCACTACTGTTTACCGTGATGTGTCACAACTGTTTACCGTGATGTGTATTGCTACTTTTTACCGAGATGTGTATCACTACTGTTTACCGTGATGTATATCGATGAGAAACAGATAAATTTTACATACAACATTTTATGTATCATCATATATATATTTACCCTCAGTTATGAATGACTGAATTCAAGAGCGGAAACATGCAAAACAAAAAGTGAATCAAGCCAAAACAAGAAAGCATAAACAACTTACTCAACAAGAGTACCATACAATTTCAAAAGAGGTCACAAAAATGCTTAGAAATGACAAACGAATATTTTATAATAAGCTAGCTGAACAAGCAGAAGAAGCAGCAGGAAAAGGAGATCTAAAACAGTTATACAAAATTACTAAACTCTTGAGTGGCAAGAAATCTAACTACAATGTACCAGTCCGAGATAAACAAGGTAAGGTCATTTCCTCCATAGATGACCAGCTTAGAAGATGGAAAGAATATTTCCAGGAAGTGCTAAACAGATCGACCCCTCTGAACCCACCCGATTTGACCACAGGAGAAACACTGGACGTAAGTATGGAAGAGATATCCAAAGAAGAAATATGGACGGCCATCAATCAAATGAAGACAGGGAAAGCAGCAGGTGTAGACAACATACCACCGGAGGTCCTAAAAGAAGGAGGAGCTGAAATCATCAACCAACTCCACAGTATCTTCAACAAAATTTGGTCAACTGAAACCCATCCTGCAGAATGGAAAAGGGGCTTACTGATTAAAATGCCAAAGAATGGGGATCTGTCACAATGTGAGAAATGGCGAGGAATTACTCTACTATCAGTACCAAGCAAGGTCTTTAGCAGAACGATACTAAACAGAATGAAAGATGCCTGCTATGATCTCCTGAGAGAAGAACAAGCTGGGTTCAGAAAAGGAAGATCATGCATTGACCAAATAGCAACACTCCGGATAATTATAGAACAATCTATTGAATGGCAATCTCCACTCTATGGCACATTTGTGGACTTTGAAAAGGCCTTTGATAGCATAAATAGAGAAACTATATGGTCAATAATGAGGCACTATGGAATACCAAATAAAATAACTAACATCATCCGAAATATGTACGAAAACTTCACCTGCCAAGTAGTACATAATGGTAGACTTACAGATGAATTCCATGTCACAACTGGAGTCAAACAAGGATGCCTCCTTTCACCACTTCTGTTCCTTCTTGTGTTAGACTGGGTCACAAAAGAAGCTTATGCAAGCTCAGGAAAAGGAATCCAGTGGAACCTAATGCAAAAACTAGAAGATTTGGAGTTTGCGGATGACTTGGCCATTCTGTCCCACAGACTCCAAGACATGCAAGACAAAGTCACAGCCTTGAGCGAGACTGGGAAAAGAGTAGGACTCAAGATAAACATTCAAAAAACAAAATTTTTGAAAATAAACTTCCTACAAGATGGAGTCATCCAAGTAGAAAACCGCAACCTAGAGCAAGTTAACAACTTTGTATACCTTGGGCAGTGTGGTCAGTGTAGCAGGGGGAACAGATGAGGACATCGAACGAAGAATACATTTGGCGCGACAGGCTTTTGCCAATCTGAAACAGGCCTGGAGATCTACACACATCTCTGTCAAAACAAAGTAAGGATCTTTAACACCAATGTTAAAACGGTCCTACTTTATGGATCCGAAACATGGCGGACGACAGAGACAACAAAAAATAGACTCCAGACCTTTGTTAACAGATGCCTCAGAAATATTCTGAAAATAAAATGGTTCGATAAGGTCGAAAACTCCAAGCTGTGGGAGAGGTGTGGACAAAGAACAGTAGAACAACAAATCATGGAAAGAAAGTAGAGATGGATTGGACACACCCTCAGGAAAGATAACAGCAGGGCTAGGCAGGCCTTAGATTGGAACCCCCAGGGCAAACGACAACGAGGAAGACCCAAGCTACATGGAGACGGAGCATGTTGGACGAGGCTGGAAGGACTGGGAAGAGCTGGGAAGAACTGAAGCGACTGGCAAGGGACCGTGTAGAGTGGCGAGCTTTGACAGAGGCCCTATGTTCCACAAGGAACTCAAAGGACAAATGAAATGATGATGATGAATGACTGACTCACGTTGGCCTAACGCTAAGGGACATCACTCTGCTTTTCTAACATTGAAACTATAGACTTAAAAATCATAAACATTTTGGTTTCCAGATTAACATGAACCAAACAACGGACGACCCTTTCACGTCAGCATTTGTGTTGTGAACAGTGCTGACTGACTCAAAGAGTTATTTTTTGGTGCAGTAATTTGGTGCGCTGCTTTCTAAAATTAGTTAAAAAATCGTGTGGTGATTAGAACTCTAAAAAAATATTATATAAACTAGGTTGTGCTGCGGCGCCGTGGCACCTACGGCGCCAACTTTTTTAGGGCGCCTAGGGCGCCCACCTTTTGAAAAGCCCAAGTAACTTATCTTTGTATGATAAATACGAAATATTCCTGAAATGTACACAAAGCATTTTATAATTAACAATCCTAAAATCGTCTTTTTACATCGTTCCCTTTTCCAAAATTAAAATATGAGCTAAAACAATGACGTCATATAATATGTTTTTACGGCGAGAAATTTTAGAAAGCAGCGCACCAAATTACTGCACCAAAAAATAACTCTTTTCGAATGTCCGCATTAAATTGTTCAATTTTTTATTAATAATAGTGTGGAGGGTGTTTAATGTTAATCTGGAAACCAAAATGATTATGATTTTGAAGTCTATATATTCAACAAAAAAAAAGCAGAGTGATGTCCCTTAGCGTTAGGTGTGAGGCAGTCAGCGATAATTGAGCTTAAATATATATATGACTAGTTCATACTGCGGCGCCGTGGCGCATGCGGCGCCCCCTTTTTTTAAGGGTGCCTACGGCGCCCACCTTTTTCAAAAGCCCAACTAACTTGTCCTTGTATGATAATTACGTAATATTAAACTTTCTTAAATGTACACAAAGTGTTTTATAATAGGGGTTTTTTTGTTGCAAAAGCCCAAGTAACTTATCCTTGTATAATAAATACAAGATATTCCTGAAATGTACACAAATTATGTATATAATATTTTTTACAGTGCTAATCACCACACGATTTTTAAAGTAATTTTAGAAAGCAGCGCACCAAATTACTGCACCAAAAAAATAACAATTTGAGTCAATCAGCACTGCATACAACACAAAATTTTAAAAAAGCAGAGTGATGTCCCTTAGCGCTGGCATCAGCGATAATTGAGAGTAAATATATATATAACTAGTTTGTGCTGCGGCGCCGTGGCACCTGCGGTGCCCCCCTTTTTAAGGGCGCCTACGGCGCCCACCTCCTTGTATGATAAATACGTAATATTAAAATTTCTTAAATGTACACAAATTATTTTATTTTAATTATTTTTTTTTAATTATTTTTTTTATGAAAAAAGCCCAAGTAACTTATCCTTGTATGATAAATACGAAATATTCCTGAAATGTACAAAAAGTATGCATATAATATAGGTTGTGCTGCGGCGCCCACTTTTATTTAGGTTGCCTACGGCGGCTACGGCGCCCACTTTTTTCAAAAGCCCAACAAACTTGTCCTATTAAGATAGATACGTAATATTAAACTACCTTAAATGTACACAAAGTAATTTAAAATAGAGGTTGTATTTTTTACAGTGCTAATCATCACACGATTTTTAAACTTATTTTAGAAAGCAGCGCACCAACTTACTGCACCAAAAAATAACTATTTGAGTCAATCAGCACTGCTTTCAGCACAAAATTTTTAAAAAGCAGAGTGATGTCCTTAGCGTTAGGCATCAGCGATAATTGAGCGTAAATATATCTATCTATATATATATAATTCTCTTCGTGGTCGGACCCTGCGAGACAAGCTGCAAGTATGTTCAATAGATACTAATTTTAGAAAGCAGCGCACCAAATTACTCCACCAATGCTTCAAAAGGTGTGCAAATTAAATATGCGCTGTAAAAAAAACTTATATGACGTCATTGTTTTCGCTGATATTTTAATTTTGTAATAAGGGAACAATGTAAAAAGTTATAAAATACTTAGGGTGCATTTCAGAAAGTTTAATATTTCGTATTGATCAAACAAGGACAAGTTAGTTGGGATTTTGAAAAAGGTGGGCGCCGTAGGCGCCCTAAAAAGTGCATTTTCAAGTCCTTCTCACTTAAATCTAAGTCACCGCGCAAGTCACTTATGTCATCCATCCCATATCCACCTGGCGCACTTCCATCCACGAAGGTGCCAGGTCATGCGAGGCAAACCGGATCACCGTCGCAGAAAAGAAGAGGCAACCCCGAAAGGCCATGCTGTCAACCCTCCAGGAGATGTCGCACTCGTCCCTTGTCCCTTCTGTTCCCGAACCTTCCGTGCAAGGATCGGCCTAATCAGCCATCTGCGCACGCACAGACAACCCTCGGATGACTAGAGTGGCCCTCGTCGTATCGACGGACGAACGAACACAAGGACAAGTTAGTTCGGCATTTGAAAAAGGTGGGCGCTGTAGGCGCCCTAAAAAAGTAGGCGCCGCAGCACAACCTAGTTCTGAGATTAAAGAAGGGACGCAATCGCTCGTCCAATAGAAAGAACTTGGTAATAGCTCTATAATAATAATATAGAATAGGACTATTTTAGTTTATTTAATGATCTATTATCAGACCATTATAATCATCAGAAACATAATCTACAATAAGAACTTTAAAATTCATAATCATACCAATGTAATTTACAAACAAACGAAAAAATCTATAATTTGAGCGTTTTCATATATTATCGGAACATAAAAATCTATAATTGGAACATTTTATTCTATAATCATAACATAGAAATCTATACTTGAAACTCATTAATTAAAAAGTAATTATTACATTAAAACATTACATTACAACATAATTACTTATAAATAAGTACATAATAACAGTCTATAGATCCACTTTAACACTTGATAGATCAATTATAACGATATTTACTTCCACTATAACACTCTATATTTCCACTATGCCACTCTTATAATTCTAATATAAGAGTTTATAATTCCACTATAAAACCTATAATTCCACTAAAACATTGATGGCGAACCTATGGCACGGGTGCCACAGTCGGCTCGCAGAGCCTCATCAGCCGGCACGCGACTAAAATATTACTTCCTTAATCAAACCAGCTAAGCCAAACCCCCCCCCCTTCATTTGTGGGTTTCATTGGAGTGTTGGCATTATTAATAAGTGGGTCATGGTTGAAATTTGGGCACGCGGCCCCAAAAAATTTCGAACTCATTGTACTATAACAATCTATAACAGTGTTGTCCAACTGGTGCCCTTTATGTGGAGTGTCATCTTTGAATGGCCATAAAGAACACCACAAAATTGTGTACTGTGTACATATAATGTGTACTGTGTTCTTATAATAATCTATAATTACACTCTGCCACGCATCCGAAAGAATAAAGCTGATTTCAAAAGCTGATACTTATAAAGATATGTATCAATGATAAGAATCATTACAAAAAAACTAAAAATAATGCTACTCACTCCAAACGGACAGTATATTGACCACTTGAGTAGTCCATCGTCTGTTAGATCTAAGACTCCGAGTGGACAGTATTGACCACTTCAATAGTCCATCGTCTGTTAGATCTAAGACTCCGAGTGGACAGTATTGACCACTTCAATAGTCCATCGTCTGTTAGATCTAAGACTCCGAGTGGACAGTATTGACCACTTCAATAGTCCATCGTCTGTTAGATCTAAGACTCCGAGTGGACAGTATTGACCACTTGAGTAGTCCATCGTCTGTTAGATCTAAGACTCCGAGTGGACAGTATTGACCACTTCAATAGTCCATCGTCTGTTAGATCTAAGACTCCGAGTGGACAGTATTGACCACTTCAATAGTCCATCGTCTGTTAGATCTAAGACTCCGAGTGGACAGTATTGACCACTTCAATAGTCCATCGTCTGTTAGATCTAAGACTCCGAGTGGACAGTATTGACCACTTCAATAGTCCATCGTCTGTTAGATCTAAGACTCCGAGTGGACAGTATTGACCACTTGAGTAGTCCATCGTCTGTTAGATCTAAGACTCCGAGTGGACAGTATTGACCACTTCAATAGTCCATCGTCTGTTAGATCTAAGACTCCGAGTGGACAGTATTGACCACTTCAATAGTCCATCGTCTGTTAGATCTAAGACTCCGAGTGGACAGTATTGACCACTTCAATAGTCCATCGTCTGTTAGATCTAAGACTCCGAGTGGACAGTTCAACAATAAACTATTCTGTAAAACTAGGCCAACATACCACAAATCCCAACCAATAATGTCTTGTCTCACAGCTGACCCATCAAAAGACTTGGCCTTGTCGTAGAGTCACTCGCTGTCTCACCACTGACCCCTCAAAGGACCTGGCCTTGTCGTAGAGTCACTCGCTGTCTCACCGCTGACCCATCAAAGGACTTGGCCTTGTCGCAGAGTCACTCGCT
>CALYLW010003232.1:0-12593 GCA_944989445.1 Ampullaceana balthica | reverse complement strand
CTTTATTTAAGTGTGTAGAGGCGCTAAAGTGCTGTTCCCCGACCTAGCCATCTTGTACCATTGTAACACACAACAGAGGCGTCATTAGGGTTGGTGTCACCCGGGGCGGTAGCTCATGGTGTCACCCCTTCACGACTGAAGGGGCCGTCCATAAATGACGTCACGCGAGGTTGCCGATTTTTACCCCACCCTCCCCCAGCGTCATACTTTATCACAAAAACTATAGACCCCGTCCCCTTTTTTACGATATGACGTCACAAAGCTTTGACACCCCTCCCCCAAGCCGTATTTACTCAATAAAAATTAGCATGTTGCAAATTATTTTTTGTCATTTAAATATGTATTTAGGGTAAGTCTGCACCGTAATATCGTAACACGCGTGAAGTCATTGAAAACGTAATTAAATAAATGGTAAACAATCAAATATTTAAGTGGAACTTTTATTTAAAGTTTCGCGTTTTTTATGTGACGTCACATTTCTTAAACACACCCATCCTCGTACCACATCGTCACAGATGCGTGGACCCCCCTATGGCGGATTAAAAGGGGGGGGGTAGCTGAACGGGCTAAAGCCCCCAATAATTTAAGGGCCCCCAAACTTTTTATGAATTATAGTGTATAATAAAGATGCAGGCCATTATGTTTGTACGAATCCCTGAAAATGCCTTGGACAGTCATACGGCAATGCTGCAAATGAGTAGGAAGTATAACGGAAAGCAGGCTATTCTTCGTGAGAAGTGCATTGTAGCTCATTATGTGCCGTGCACAGCTCATTCCTTTAATTTGGTTGGGAAAAGAGCAGCAGGTTGTCCTACTGCGGTCAGATTTTTTTGTCTTCTGCAAAATCTTTATACCCGACTTGTTGCATCTACTCATCGTTGACAGGTACTTCAAAAACATATGAAATTGATACATGCTAACAAAGCCTTGTCTGACACAAGATGGTCAGCCTGACATTATGCTGTAAGGTCTGTTAATAGCTCATACCATGAGAATATCGCAGCACTGGAAGAATTAGCAACGAATGAAAATCAGCCACGTGACTGCCGACTTGAAGAAGAAGGATTTCTAAAGGAAATTGAACAACTGGAAGTCGCTATTTTACTTGAAATTTGGGAAACAATTTTAGAAAGGAAGTCTCTCATTGAGTTTGTTAAAAAATAGCATTCTTAATTTTATTCCTATGAAGACAAAGGAAAGGAAAAGTCCGTGGTAAAAACAGTGTAAACAATCTTCAATACTATCAAACAAAAAAGAAAGCGCAGTTTGATAAAGGACATCAACAAAACAGTATTCTCCTGGAGAAAAAAATTCAAGATTGAGGTATTTCTGGTAATCATTGACAAACTTTCTTAAGCCCTACAACATTGGTTAGGTGCATATAAATACATCCATGAGAAATTTGGCTTTCTTACAAACCTAACTGAGCTCAGCACTTTCGCCACCCGATGGACAGCAGCCAAGTTAATGGAAGAACATTCAAGTGATTTCGAAGAAGGGGTCGGGTAAATCCGAAGCAACCGTTTCGTCCCCTCAATTTACTAGCAACGCCCATCGAGCGGTGCCGGTTTAGGGCCAGGAGCGCCAGTACGGATTAGCAAAAAGTGCCGCGAAGAACGCATTGGACGCCAGCTCTGAGGAAACCTTCCAGTGGGGGTTGCACCCTAGGTAGGTATTTGATGATCCCCCGGTCTGCGGCGGTCCTAACCATGGAGACCCGTGTGCTTTGCCGGGATGGCGCCAAAGTGGTAGCGGGTCGTAGTAGGAAATTCCACCACCTCCTTGTGAGGGCAACTTAGTGGGAGGCATCTTCGACTGTATGTCCTGGATGCCCAGGTGGCCGCTTCAGAAGCGACCGCTTTTTTTTTGGGGGGGGTCCTCAGCTGTTACGTCCCTTTGGTGGCCAGATGGCTAAGGGGGTCTTCCGGGAAGACCCATAAAGAGCACTAGGCTCGGGGCTTCTGATTTTCTTCCACATGTAGGTTCATGAGTGATTTCGAAGACTGTTTACCTTCAGAATTAGTCCAATTTTCAGAACTCTTAAAAAAGTTATTGTCCAGCCCCAGGCTCATGGTAAGGAAAAGGAATTAGCACAAAGCGAAACTAAAAAAACTTGCACAGAGCTAAAAATTTTGCTGCTTTTGAATGAGCTATATTTCACACAGTCCTTTACAAATGTACACATCGCACTTCGCATCTATCTTTCAATGATGACATCAAACTGCAGCTGAGAGCGATCCTTTTCAAAGTTGAAAAGAATATATAATGAGTTAGAATTTGCATGGGACGAAAAAGGCTGAATATGCTCTCTCTAATGAGCATTGAAAAGTAACTTGTAAGCTTACTCAGCTTTATTGACTTGATTGAAAACTTCGCCATTTGAAAAATTCGCAAACGAAAGTTGTAGGTTGAAATAATAATCATACATATTTTTCAATAATTTTTGTTATTTCAAATAGAGAAAAGAATTCGTTACCTCATGAATTTTTTTTTAAATACGGAATAACGCGTAATACTATTCTTTACGGGGGCGCGTTCGTAAGCACTAAACAGCGTAAGTCGGAATGGGACCGTCGTAACCGGAGGACTACCTGTATATAAACATGCATATCTATGCTTTCACGCCTTTAATAAATATATATATATAAAAATATTACACTCAAAGACATTGAAATCATAATTTTCCTCAAGAAAAATATCAACAAAGAAAACCCATGTTTTGATTTTTTTTTCTTGGGGTTTGTGATAAAATCGTATCCCCCCCACCCCACTGTGGTGGAGGGAGTCGTGAGGTGGGATTCGTTCATGCTGTCGGTGTGTCCAAGCCCAAATGGCTTTATATCTTTTAAAACAGAAGACACTGCCTCTTACATTCCAGCCTTTTTAAAAGATCTCTCTGCTGCGACTATTTCTTTTCTTTTTTTTCCTAATTTGTTTTAATGTTGTTTGTGTGTTGGGACAGTTTTATTATTGCAAGTTAACTGATATTTTTTTAATAAGAATTTTCGCGTTTAACGTATTTCATTGTATTTCTTAATTTCTTTCTAGATTAAAAAAATTGTCATCTTTTGTTTTCTGACATAAAATCGTACACAGTAAAATTTTAGGCTCGGGTGTCACCCCCTGACGGGTGTCACCAGGGGCGGCCCGCCTGGGCGGCCCGCCTGGGCGGCCCGCCCCTCCCCGCCCCCCCCCTAGTGACGCCACTGAACACAACATCTTCTTATTCTCCATGGATGTTAAGAAGAAATTGATGAAACTGGCGGTGAAATGGGGCTTCACAGTGAATAGAGCTTATAGCTTTTATTCCTGGCTCAAGGACATGATCACATCTAAAGTATTTGGCACAAAGAACTTGTTGGTCAATGATACAGTGAAGTTTAAAATTAAATTCTTTGCCAGCCTCTTCGCTGACTATGTTACAGAAAAGTTTTGTTTGTCAACTGTGCTCACCAGACATGGCAGTGGGCACCATCAGTAATAAATACAGTTTTTATTTTACTGATAATTTAACGTCATTGACAGCAGAACTAAAATAAGAAAATAAATTTATTCCTCTTGTTAGGTATTTAAGACTGAAAGTCTAGTAATTGGTAAACAATAAAATAGTATCGATTTGTTTACATCCTTTGAGGTACTCAGAACAGAACAGTACAAAATTTCGACTTTTTAAAATAAATATAATGTCTTTACAGGAATAATACATCCGTCAATAAGTAAATACATCCGTCAATAAGTAAATACATCCGTCAATAAGTAAATACATCCGTCAATAAGTAAATACATCCGTCAATAAGTAAATACATCCGTCAATAAGTAAATACATCCGTCAATAAGTAAATACATCCGTCAATAAGTAAATACATCCGTCAATAAGTAAATACATCCATCAATAAGTAAATACATCCGTCAATAAGTAAATACATCCGTCAATAAGTAAATACATCCGTCAATAAGTAAATACATCCGTCAATAAGTAAATACATCCGTCAATAAGTAAATACATCCGTCAATAAGTAAATACATCCGTCAATAAGTAAATACATCCGTCAATAAGTAAATACATCGTCAATAGTAAATACATCCGTCAATAAGTAAATACATCCGTCAATAAGTAAATACATCCGTCAATAAGTAAATACATCCGTCAATAAGTAAATACAAACTAAAAGACAAAGAAAAAAGTGATTTGAAGCATGTTTCATTTTCGAATAGAAAATACGGTCTTTATGGGGAGGGGGCAAAGCTTTGTGACGTCATATTGGAAGGGTGTCTAAATTTTGTGGCGTAGTGTGACGAAAAAAAAGGGGGAGGGGGGGAAATCGGCCAAATTGCGTGACGTCATTTATAGACGACACCAAAGGGGCGCATTTTTTCACTTTTGCACGGAGTGGTTGAAAGGCTAAGTCCGGCCTTGTTATATCATCTGTGAATGTGTCATCATATGGATTAACTTAACAATGTGAGGCCTTAATTCGGTTATAGAAAATAACAACAACAAATCCTAGTGGTTAGTATTATTACATTATGTGGGTCAATCTAAAAGTGTGTGTCGCTGTTTGTGTTTTATATTACATTATGTGGATCAATCTAAAAGTGTGTGTCGCTGTTTGTGGTTTATATTACATTTTGTGGGTCCATCTAAAAGTGTGTGTCGCTGTTTGTGGTTTATATTACATTATGTGGGATCAATCTAAAAGTGTGTGTCGCTGTTTGTGGTTTATATTACATTATGTGGGTCAATCTAAAAGTGTGTGTCGCTGTTTGTGGTTTATATTACATTATGTGGGTCCATCTAAAAGTGTGTGTCACTGTTTGTGGTTTATATTACATTTTGTGGGTCCATCTAAAAGTGTGTGTCGCTGTTTGTGGTTTATATTACATTATGTGGATCCATCTAAAAGTGTGTGTCGCTGTTTGTGGTTTATATTACATTATGTGGATCCATCTAAATGTGTGTGTCGCTGGTTGTGGTTTATATTACATTTTGTGGGTCCCTCTAAAAGTGTGTGTCGCTGTTTGTGGTTTATATTAAGGCTGATACATAACCCTGTCCTTTATTTAAAATCAAATTGTGTATATAACTGAAAAAATAATGCAGTCAGAATAAAATAGAAACAAAGTTTCCATGTACATCTGTAACATCAGACATACCAAAAGTCTTATTTAATAAAGTCTATCACTACACTGATCTGATGAACTTTTAAAACCGTGTTAACATTAAACTAATGCAACCAAAAGACGACTTTATAAACATTTATTTATGCTATGAGTTAGAAGTGTCGAAACGATAATAAACAAATTATTTCAAATGTAACATTTGTGGTGCTTGCACTTCTCAATAAAACATTGGTGCCTCTAGTTTTAACATTAGCTGTAACAGTTATCTTGTTTTAACCTTAGCTGTAACAGTTATCTAGTTTTAACATTAGCTGTAACAGTTATCTAGTTTTAACATTAGCTGTAACAGTTATCTAGTTTTAACATTAGCTGTAACAGTTATCTAGTTTTAACATTAGCTGTAACAGTTATCTTGCTTACATTTGACTAGTATCACAAAAATGCAAAACTCCAGTTGAAAAACTCAATTGTAAGTCTAAGAGACGTAGGCGATGCCGGGCCGGACTAAGCCATCTTGGTGCCCAAGACACAAATCCACATTGGTGCCCCCTTCTGTCCCAGGCCCCGATCCTCCACTGACCACTTATATGTTCAATATTATGCAAAAAACTAACAAAGAAAAACAGTTGTTCCTACATATAATTGTACTATTATCACTCATATAAAACATACAATAAGGTTTTTCTGTATTAAAATAATAGTTAACAGATAAAATTACTGTAACTTTTTTAACAGATGAGAAAGTCAGAGAGAGCACACATTTACATTTAAAAGTTATTTTTTTTAGATTTACATCTGGCAAACTTTTTGAGTACATCATCAAAGTTAATTTTGCGCTACAAGTCTGCCTCAATCTTCAGCAGAGATAAGGAATCAAGCCTTTCTTGTTTCATTGTCGATCTACTTGGATTTTTTGTAAGTTTTAAATGAGAAAATGAGCGCTCAGTTTAAACGTTCGTAAACATTAATGTTAAAAATATGCGCAAGTCCATTTCTATATTGGAAAAGCAAACTGGATGTTGTCTCTATTACTTTGCATAATTCTGCATGACTCAACGTGTTGTTTTCAGATTTTGATGCACGAAACTTGCGAATATATGAGTTTAACTTTTGTACTTCAGAATATAAATTATTGTTCAGATCTTCAGGATAAGCATGTATTAGTCCTATATAACACTGAGATGTTTGTGGTACATCCACCAGACAAGAAAATCTAACTGCTTGAGAGCAAATTTTAATTCTTGTATCTTCTTTGCAATGTTTGTCTGCTTCTCTTCTGGTGTCCCCCCTTCTGTGACAGGTCTTATTGTAAACACTCTTCGCTTCTATAATCTGAGGATGAGACTTTAGAATAGCTTTAGTTCCAACAGCATGTGCTTCTCATCTGGTATCGGAAAGAGAGTTTACCAGCGTTCAATCCACAAAGCATCCTTTCAGAATCTTCCATCTGTTGTTTGAAGCTGAGAAAAAAGTATCGATCAGTTGCACGTATGGAGAAGTTTACTGCTCTAAACAAGAGTCAACGGCACTCTGCTACCAGATTTAGTGAATGGGTAGCACAGGGTATGTAGATAGTAAAATAATTTCCCTCGAGAATTTTGTTCTGCATGCCCTTTTAATACCAAGACATATTAGCGTTATCCGAGACTGACCTCTGCATTTCGCAAAATCAATATTGCAAACTTCACGTAAGTACTGCAACTCTTGCTTAGCCATACATTCACCGGTGTGACTTTGCAGCACCAAGAAAGTCAAAAAGCGCTCAAATGGGCTCTCCATCTACCAGATATCGAAGAACAACGCTTAACTGATCTATGAGTGAAATATCGGGTAATGACAAGCTGAAATAACCGGAAGCCTTTACTTCACCTATAATTACTTAATGGACTTTTGGAGACATAATTTTATTCAGTTCTTCACATATAGTTTGGGATACATAAGAAGGATTTCTTTTCCCAGAATTTCCTTATTTATCAATGTGTGATGCTAAAAATGGATCAAACTGACTGAGCAACTCCAGCAACACTAGAAAATTCAATTTTGTAAAGATCCACATTTTTCATTTGTCCCTTTAAAAGCGATTTCAGGGTTCAATTAAGATTTCACAGGGCCCCTGGCTGCAATTCCACCTGGGGCCCTGTTCAGCCATTTTATTATACAATTTAATAAGTTTGGAGTCCCTTAACTTAGTCTTAAATCATTGGGGGCCCTTGACTTTAGCCCAATCAGACTTCCATTTAATCTGCCCCTGTGCGATTTAATATTACATTTGCGATTTGCTAACGTCATGTCGATTATGGAAAATATACACATTTTTCTTGAGGACTTGTGGTGCCCCCCAAACGCTTGGTGCCCAAGGCACGTGCCTTGTTTGCCTAGAGGTTAATCCAGCCCTGAGGCGATGGTATGATACATTTACATTTAAAACTTTAAAAAAATCTCTAAACGTTAACAACGTCATCTATATATATATAAAATCAAAGTATGTATGCATGTCTGTTATGGCTGACTAAACCATTCATCCGATTGCCATGAAACTTTTGGAGACTTTTGAGTACGCTCCCGGGATGGAAATAGGCAACTTTTATTTCAAAATTTAACACTCATGGGGCGCCGGGGGCCCATAATGAGAATTTTTTTCTTATATGAGCTATATAAAAATTAGTTTGAGCCTTACTATTGCGTAAATGATGGATCTAATCAAACTTTGTATGTAACAACTGGTAGCGGATATTGAAATCTATAGGGCACTAATTTCTAATGTCCATTTCTTCGGGGCTGGGGGCCCAAAATGTATTTTTTCATAAACATTTACAATTTTATTCCCCATTTAATTATTAAAGATTTTGAGAAATATAGATAAATATATCCATTATAAAATTGATTGAAATAAACAGGTGTTATTAACTTTTTTATCTTGCTCTAAATGGGCCCTGTGGCCCTTAATGTCCATTTTTGCTTAAATGAGCTATATAAAAATTAGTTTATGCGCTAGCTACTGAATACATGAATGGGTCTTAGGGGCCGTCCATAAATGACGTCACGCGATTTTTGCCGATTTTTGACCCCCTCCCTCCCTCGTCACGCGTCGTCACAAAAACTTAGACCCCCCCCTCTAAAAATACGTCACAAATCTTTGACCCCCCCCCCAAAAAAAAACAACAAAAAAAACAACACTTTATTTATGTTTCAAATCACTTTTATTGTCATTTAAGTATTTATTATTTATTTAGTGAAGATCTACATTGTAATATCGTAACCCACGTGAAGCATTTTTAAAAAACGTTTAACCGGCCTTCAGAAAACGAACTGTGTTAACATCCTTTAGATTATATTTTATTTTAATGCATACAAATTAAACATTGACTATTAATCATCACGGTTAACGTCTTTGTTTAGAAAAAAAAATATTTAAAAATAACATTTTTAAAATGTATTTTTAAAAAAATCCCTCAATTGACTGACGGGCATCCCGTAAGAAAGAGGTCGACGAACAGAGGTAAATAACCTCATCTGGGGTCAAAAAGGGAATTCTTGGGGGTAATGCAGACTCATTTGGGACATATAACATCCACTACAATCCACTAGATATATTAAAATACGTCATGTGTACGTGTACGCTTGGAACATATGCCCATTATTGAACCGGTTCCTTCCAGAAAATGCATTTTTTTAAAAATGTGACAACTATGTAGATTTCTTACCTACGTACTATACGAAGACACCTAAATCTACCCTACTTTCATTTATATTGACACGAGTGACAATAATCTTAATCCACATGACTTGACTGTAGACTATCAAGTATCCTTTCTGTGATATTTAAAATTAATGCCTTAAAAACTGAGCTAAGAATAAAAGTTGTTTTGTGCTCCTCTCGAATTGCGATGTCAAGAATTTGATGCATTCAATAAAGTAATGAATAGTTGACTAATTTTAAATGGGCTCATTTACCATTATATCTAGAACAGTGCTTCTCAAACTTTTTTTTTAGTATGGCGGACCGGCAGGAATTTTTTCCATTGCACCAGGGACCGGTGCACTATTTTCCCTGCACTGACAATTGTTTCGGTCCTTTTTTTAAAAGAAAATCTGCGGACCGGCAGCCGATGGCCCACGGACCGGCACCGGTCCGCGGACCACCACTTTGAGAAGCACTGATCTAGAAGACTAGAATGTCCAGGGGCGTTTGACCAAAAACCAATCGAACAATTATATCAAACTTAAAACGTTTTTAATTCTATCAAATAGATTCCCTCCCCCCTCCGCTTTTAAAGAAAAAGGATATTCCGTGTCGTTTTGACTAAAAATATCTACACATAATTCTATTCAGATCATTTTTAGATACTTGTCATGCTTGCAAAACTCACCAGTAGCATTTTCGCGCTAACGACGCTCCCCCAAATCCCCGAGTCATGTGAGCAGGACCTAGAGTCTGGGGGTTGGGGGGGGGGTAACGCACACATAACCTAGTATATTTTGGCAACAAAAATCGACGACTCCTGTCATAAGAGAACCAAACGGAGCTGCGGTTACATCACAAATGCTTTGATGTCAACATCAAACGACGCAGTGTAACAAATTCAAACGTTATCTTGTGGATTCTCAAACTTAAGGATTATAATTAGATTTAATGTTCGTGTCTTGATAGCTTACGCTAACCAGCGTCTGATGGCCTACCGACCGGCGCATTGAGGAGCACTGATTTATTTTTTTTTAAGGGGAAAAAAATCATTAAATAAATTGTAAGCGACCGAATATTTCAGTGGAAGTTTTATTTAAAGTTACCCTTTTCATGTGACGTCACATTTCTTCAACCCCCCTCCCTCCCCTCGTAACGCAAATCAAATTACCACATATAGTGCCTAGGCCTGATCAAATTACCGCATATAGTGCCTAGGCCTGATCAAATTACCACATATAGTGCCTAGGCCTGATCAAACTACCACATATAGCGCCTAGGCTTGATCAAACTACCACATATAGTGCCTAGGCCTGATCAAACTACCACATATAGTGCCTAGGCCTGATCAAACTACCACATATAGTGCCTAGGCCTGATCAAAATACCACATATAGTGCCTAGGCCTGAATAAACTACCACATATAGTGCCTAGGCCTGATCAAACTACCACATATAGTGCCTAGGCCTGATCAAACTACCACATATAGTGCCTAGGCCTGATCAAATTACCACATATAGTGCCTATGTCTGACCACATATAGTGCCTAGGCCTGATCAAACTACCACATATAGTGCCTAGGCCTGATCAAACTACCACATATAGTGCCTAGGCCTGATCAAACTACTACATATAGTGCCTAGGCCTGATCAAACTACCACATATAGTGCCTAGGCCTGATCAAACTACCACATATAGTGCCTAGGCCTGATCAATCTACCACATATAGTGCCTAGGCCTGATCAAACTACCACATATAGTGCCTAGGCCTGATCAAACTACCACATATAGCTGATTTCGATTGTTAATAGTTATTAATATAACTAGAGTCGTTCCTAGAATTAGCAAAGCAGACATTGGGGATAACTACAAATGACGTCATCAAATATTGACATTCATTTTACACTAGGTTACCCATCACTAATGTGCCCATAACACATGTATGTAGGGACCACAATCAATGCATTGATCATTACCACCTATAAGAATATTGTGGAGGCCCTGGGTGGTTTAATTGTTTGTGAGTGTTGGGTAATGGTGTGGATCGCCATTTGGGAGAACAAAGCATTGGTGATGGTGGGTCTCTAGAGGGGAGAGCAAAGGATTGACTTAACGCGGTGAATATGGCAGGTCCTTTAATGTGCGGGATGGAAGTGTAGTCCGGCCGGATAGAAGATGAAAGGGCAGCCGCCACGGCCCAGTGACGACGGACTCGACAGTGTCTGTAGATTTCGGTACATAAAGTAAACAGCCCGTAAAAACAAAGTTTTTGACTATAAATCCAGTATATATGAGACATAACTAAAAGGATTGATTATGTTCAATATAATACGCATCGCGCAACAAACATTTACAGACTGAACTTGACTGAACTCTCCCTGGTTGTAAAACACGGGGATGGGGTCATCGATGGCTGGAGTAAACTCCACTTTGTTGCCTAGCCCCATTAAACTTCTGCCAGGGACAGCAATGGAGTTTTACGCTTTCACCTTCTGCCCCCCACCCTGTCAAAGGAAATATATGGCAATGAAAACACGAACATACTCACCTACACGCATTGACACGGACACATATACCTACAGACATTGACACGGGCATAGACACCTACACGTTTCGAACGAACACAGACACCTACTCGCATGGACACGAATACAGATACCTAAAGGCTTGGAGCAGGACACAGACACCTACAGACATCGACACGGACACAGACACCTACAGACATTGACACGGACACTGACACCTACAGCCATTGACACGGACATAGACACCTACAAGCATTGACACGGACACAGATACCTACAGACATTGACACGGATACAGACACCTACAGACATTGACACGGACATAGACACCTACAGCCATTGACACGGACATAGACACCTACAAGCATTGACACGGACACATATGCCTACAGATATTTGCACGGAGACAGACAACTACAGACATTGACACGGACATAGACACCTACACGTTTTGACACGGACACCAAGTTACTTTTGTAAAGTAGTCTAAAATTTCTTAATAAGATCTATACTTTACTATAATCAATTATTTGGATGTCTATTATCTGGGACAAATTTGCTTAAAAGACCAATCAGTAAACTTGTAGCTAATTCTTAATGCTGTCTAATGTATGAACCCAGGACATGAATGAAGTGCAGAGGCGTATCTATTTTGAAAAATTCGAGAAAATACTTTCATTTTACAACCCCTTAATAAAAAACCTGCCAACGAAATGGAAGGCACATAAATAAATAATCAAGCACCAAACTGTAGATGTTACACCGAGGCTAACCGCACCCTCTTGTTGGTTTAATTTATAACATTGTTATGAATATTCCCTCTTTGATCCTTCTACTCTGTCTGATGTAAAACAAAAGCCATATAGAAACAAAAAAGAAAGGGTTGGTTTTCTGGGAAAAAACAACAACAACAGACACATAAAAAGAAAGATGTTATTCTAAATGTGACAAGTAGATCACATGCTGTCCCGTGGCGACACATTGCATCGCATCTGTCATCAACCAGTTCCTATTTTTTACAAAACACATAAGTGTATGAAGGTGTACACTCGTAAAGGCAGAGAATCAACTTTTAGGCATTCAAACGCATACAGACACAGAGAATCAAGTATGAGACATACAGACATACACACACATACAGACACACACATACTTCCGCCTCTGAAGTCTCCCCTATCACCCCTGTCACTACTTGTGCGACTTACCCTGTCAGCTCTATTTCCGCCTCTGAAGTCTCCCCTATCACCCCTGTCATTACTTGTGC
>CALYLW010003231.1:0-12631 GCA_944989445.1 Ampullaceana balthica | reverse complement strand
AACAACTACCCTATAGACTATCCTAACAACTACCCTATAGACTATCCTAACAACTACCCTATAGACTATCCTAACAACTACCCTATAGACTATCCTAACAACTACCCTATAGACTATCCTAACAACTACCCTATAGACTATCCTAACAACTACCCTATAGACTATCCTAACAACTACCCTATAGACTATCCTAACAACTACCCTATAGACTATCCTAACAACTACCCTATAGACTATCCTAACAACTACCCTATAGACTATCCTAACAACTACCCTATAGACTATCCTAACAACTACCCTATAGACTATCCTAACAACTACCCTATAGACTATCCTAACAACTACCCTATAGACTATCCTAACAACTACCCTATAGACTATCCTAACAACTACCCTATAGACTATCCTAACAACTACCCTATAGACTATCCTAACAACTACCCTATAGACTATCCTAACAACTACCCTATAGACTATCCTAACAACTACCCTATAGACTATCCTAACAACTACCCTATAGACTATCCTAACAACTACCCTATAGACTATCCTAACAACTACCCTATAGACTATCCCTAACAACTACCCTATAGACTATCCTAACAACTACCCTATAGACTATCCTAACAACTACCCTATAGACTATCCTAACAACTACCCTATAGACTATCCTAACAACTACCCTATAGACTATCCTAACAACTACCCTATAGACTATCCTAACAACTACCCTATAGACTATCCTAACAACTACCCTATAGACTATCCTAACAACTACCCTATAGACTATCCTAACAACTACCCTATAGACTATCCTAACAACTACCCTATAGACTATCCTAACAACTACCCTATAGACTATCCTAACAACTACCCTATAGACTATCCTAACAACTACCCTATAGACTATCCTAACAACTACCCTATAGACTATCCTAACAACTACCCTATAGACTATCCTAACAACTACCCTATAGACTATCCTAACAACTACCCTATAGACTATCCTAACAACTACCCTATAGACTATCCTAACAACTACCCTATAGACTATCCTAACAACTACCCTATAGACTATCATAACAACTACCCTATATACTATCCTAACAACTACCCTATAGACTATCCTAACAACTACCCTATAGACTATCCTAACAACTACCCTATAGACTATCCTAACAACTACCCTATAGACTATCCTAACAACTACCCTATAGACTATCCTCACAACTACACTATAGACTATCCTAACAACTACCCTATAGACTATCCTAACAACTACCCTATAGACTATCCTAACAACTACACTATAGACTATCCTAACAACTACCCTATAGACTATCCTAACAACTACCCTATAGACTATCCTAACAACTACCCTATAGACTATCCTAACAACTACCCTATAGACTATCCTAACAACTACCCTATAGACTATCCTAACAACTACCCTATAGACTATCCTAACAACTACCCTATAGACTATCCTAACAACTACCCTATAGACTATCCTAACAACTACCCTATAGACTATCCTAACAACTACCCTATAGACTATCCTAACAACTACCCTATAGACTATCCTAACAACTACCCTATAGACTATCCTAACAACTACCCTATAGACTATCCTAACAACTACCCTATAGACTATCCTAACAACTACCCTATAGACTATCCTAACAACTACCCTATAGACTATACTAACAACTACCCTATAGACCAGTGGTCCCCAACCTGGGGTCCGCGGACCACTAGTGGTCCGCGGAGATGTGCCAGGTGGTCCGCGAGCAAATGAACATTACATTATTTACATTTTTTTAATGGGGTGTATTTCTTTAGGGATTGTGCGTCTTTCCATACACAAGATGGAAAAGTTTGTTAGCCGTTTTGGCGGCACCACGTCCAAAGAACATCATTGACAAATTAGCGCAGAGCGGACAACCGCTTACAGTCAATCTTTGCTCTCTGTGTCGGCGCTCTTATGTCGGCATTCTTATCACGGCGCTTTTATGTAGGCGCTCTTTTGTTGTGCGCGATTTTGATGGGTGACCCGTGTTAACAAGCTAAAGAAGTTTTCCATGAACTTCTAGGAGAGGCTGCTGTTAAAAAGATAGCACATGTGCCATTGTCGCCTACCACTGTAACTAGGGGCAATGAGGAAATAGCCGAAGATATTGAGATACAATTGTTGGAGAGGATTAATTCATCACAGTGGTACGCACTCCAGGTTGACGAATCTACAGACATCGACAACAAAGCAATATTACTTGTTTATTTATGTGAGATATATTTATCATGAGGATGTACGGAGGATTTGTAATGTGCTCTATCTTTGTCAACCAACACCACGGGAGCTTACTTGTTCAAGTCACTGGACACCTAAAATGGTCCTTTTGTGTCGGCATCAGTACAGATGGTGCTGCTGCCATGACTGGACGACTGTCTGGTTTAACAGCTCGGATTAAGTAGGTTGCACCTGAGTGTTAATCTACGCATTGTATCATTCACAGGGAAATGTTGACAAGCCGAAAAATGTCACCATAATTTAATTGTGTAATGATTGATGTCATTAAAGTTATTAACCACATCAGGGCACACGCCCTTAACTCACGCCTGTTTGAGCAGCTTTTTGAGGAGATGGACGCAGAGCACAGATGCCTCCTTTTGTACACAGAAATAAGATGGCTATCAAGAGGAAAATCGATCACCTGTCTTTGCTTTTACGTGCTACTATCCAACCACAAAAGACCCAAGAACTCATTGATTTAACATACGAGTAAATTAAAATATTAAATAATCTTTAATTCACTTTTTGTGTAACTTTATTTTATTTTGAATGAATGTTTCAGTACAATTAAATTAAAACTATAAAATCAAAACAATCTAAAATACCTGTATAAACAATCAAAGCAGCCGCAAACCCTACCTCCCCCCACATCCTCCACCCACCCCCATACCCCCCCCCAGGTGGGCCACGGTAAAATTATCAAACTTTTAGTGGTCCGCGGCGTTAAAAAGGTTGGGGACCACTGCTATAGACTATCCTAACAACTACCCTATAGACTATCCTAACAACTACCCTATAGACTATCCTAACAACTACCCTATAGACTATCCTAACAACTACCCTATAGACTATCCTAACAACTACCCTATAGACTATCCTAACAACTACCCTATAGACTATCCTAACAACTACCCTATAGACTATCCTAACAACTACCCTATAGACTATCCTAACAACTACCCTATAGACTATCCTAACAACTACCCTATAGACTATCCTAACAACTACCCTATAGACTATCCTAACAACTACCCTATAGACTATCCTAACAACTACCCTATAGACTATCCTAACAACTACCCTATAGACTATCCTAACAACTACCCTATAGACTATCCTAACAACTACCCTATAGACTATCCTAACAACTACCCTATAGACTATCCTAACAACTACCCTATAGACTATCCTAACAACTACCCTATAGACTATCCTAACAACTACCCTATAGACTATCCTAACAACTACCCTATAGACTATCCTAACAACTACCCTATAGACTATCCTAACAACTACCCTATAGACTATCCTAACAACTACCCTATAGACTATCCTAACAACTACCCTATAGACTATCCTAACAACTACCCTATAGACTATCCTAACAACTACCCTATAGACTATCCTAACAACTACCCTATAGACTATCCTAACAACTACCCTATAGACTATCCTAACAACTACCCTATAGACTATCCTAACAACTACCCTATAGACTATCCTAACAACTACCCTATAGACTATCCTAACAACTACCCTATAGACTATCCTAACAACTACCCTATAGACTATCCTAACAACTACCCTATAGACTATCCTAACAACTACCCTATAGACTATCCTAACAACTACCCTATAGACTATCCTAACAACTACCCTATAGACTATCCTAACAACTACCCTATAGACTATCCTAACAACTACCCTATAGACTATCCTAACAACTACCCTATAGACTATCCTAACAACTACCCTATAGACTATCCTAACAACTACCCTATAGACTATCCTAACAACTACCCTATAGACTATCCTAACAACTACCCTATAGACTATCCTAACAACTACCCTATAGACTATCCTAACAACTACCCTATAGACTATCCTAACAACTACCCTATAGACTATCCTAACAACTACCCTATAGACTATCCTAACAACTACCCTATAGACTATCCTAACAACTACCCTATAGACTATCCTAACAACTACCCTATAGACTATCCTAACAACTACCCTATAGACTATCCTAACAACTACCCTATAGACTATCCTAACAACTACCCTATAGACTATCCTAACAACTACCCTATAGACTATCCTAACAACTACCCTATAGACTATCCTAACAACTACCCTATAGACTATCCTAACAACTACCCTATAGACTATCCTAACAACTACCCTATAGACTATCCTAACAACTACCCTATAGACTATCCTAACAACTACCCTATAGACTATCCTAACAACTACCCTATAGACTATCCTAACAACTACCCTATAGACTATCCTAACAACTACCCTATAGACTATCCTAACAACTACCCTATAGACTATCCTAACAACTACCCTATAGACTATCCTAACAACTACCCTATAGACTATCCTAACAACTACCCTATAGACTATCCTAACAACTACCCTATAGACTATCCTAACAACTACCCTATAGACTATCCTAACAACTACCCTATAGACTATCCTAACAACTACCCTATAGACTATCCTAACAACTACCCTATAGACTATCCTAACAACTACCCTATAGACTATCCTAACAACTACCCTATAGACTATCCTAACAACTACCCTATAGACTATCCTAACAACTACCCTATAGACTATCCTAACAACTACCCTATAGACTATCCTAACAACTACCCTATAGACTATCCTAACAACTACCCTATAGACTATCCTAACAACTACCCTATAGACTATCCTAACAACTACCCTATAGACTATCCTAACAACTACCCTATAGACTATCCTAACAACTACCCTATAGACTATCCTAACAACTACCCTATAGACTATCCTAACAACTACCCTATAGACTATCCTAACAACTACCCTATAGACTATCCTAACAACTACCCTATAGACTATCCTAACAACTACCCTATAGACTATCCTAACAACTACCCTATAGACTATCCTAACAACTACCCTATAGACTATCCTAACAACTACCCTATAGACTATCCTAACAACTACCCTATAGACTATCCTAACAACTACCCTATAGACTATCCTAACAACTACCCTATAGACTATCCTAACAACTACCCTATAGACTATCCTAACAACTACCCTATAGACTATCCTAACAACTACCCTATAGACTATCCTAACAACTACCCTATAGACTATCCTAACAACTACCCTATAGACTATCCTAACAACTACCCTATAGACTATCCTAACAACTACCCTATAGACTATCCTAACAACTACCCTATAGACTATCCTAACAACTACCCTATAGACTATCCTAACAACTACCCTATAGACTATCCTAACAACTACCCTATAGACTATCCTAACAACTACCCTATAGACTATCCTAACAACTACCCTATAGACTATCCTAACAACTACCCTATAGACTATCCTAACAACTACCCTATAGACTATCCTAACAACTACCCTATAGACTATCCTAACAACTACCCTATAGACTATCCTAACAACTACCCTATAGACTATCCTAACAACTACCCTATAGACTATCCTAACAACTACCCTATAGACTATCCTAACAACTACCCTATAGACTATCCTAACAACTACCCTATAGACTATCCTAACAACTACCCTATAGACTATCCTAACAACTACCCTATAGACTATCCTAACAACTACCCTATAGACTATCCTAACAACTACCCTATAGACTATCCTAACAACTACCCTATAGACTATCCTAACAACTACCCTATAGACTATCCTAACAACTACCCTATAGACTATCCTAACAACTACCCTATAGACTATCCTAACAACTACCCTATAGACTATCCTAACAACTACCCTATAGACTATCCTAACAACTACCCTATAGACTATCCTAACAACTACCCTATAGACTATCCTAACAACTACCCTATAGACTATCCTAACAACTACCCTATAGACTATCCTAACAACTACCCTATAGACTATCCTAACAACTACCCTATAGACTATCCTAACAACTACCCTATAGACTATCCTAACAACTACCCTATAGACTATCCTAACAACTACCCTATAGACTATCCTAACAACTACCCTATAGACTATCCTAACAACTACCCTATAGACTATCCTAACAACTACCCTATAGACTATCCTAACAACTACCCTATAGACTATCCTAACAACTACCCTATAGACTATCCTAACAACTACCCTATAGACTATCCTAACAACTACCCTATAGACTATCCTAACAACTACCCTATAGACTATCCTAACAACTACCCTATAGACTATCCTAACAACTACCCTATAGACTATCCTAACAACTACCCTATAGACTATCCTAACAACTACCCTATAGACTATCCTAACAACTACCCTATAGACTATCCTAACAACTACCCTATAGACTATCCTAACAACTACCCTATAGACTATCCTAACAACTACCCTATAGACTATCCTAACAACTACCCTATAGACTATCCTAACAACTACCCTATAGACTATCCTAACAACTACCCTATAGACTATCCTAACAACTACCCTATAGACTATCCTAACAACTACCCTATAGACTATCCTAACAACTACCCTATAGATAATAGACACTCCGCTCGCTACTGTATAGTGTGGCTGTTAAGTGTAAACAGTAACGGACAACTAACCTTTCCTTGACCGCTCCTTGTCTGCCCAACGCTGGGAGGCGAGGTGACCTTCGACCCTGTTCGTAGCGTCGGCCTGTGTCAGTCTTATGTAAGAAGGTGTAAGACTCACTGGGTGGGCAGCAACACACAACAGGAGGTGTAGAGAGAGTGTTTCGCTATGTTGATATAAAAGAAAGGCAATTAGTAAATAGAAAAAAAAATACTTTTAAAAATGTATCAAAATGTTATAACATATATATACTCTATCATGGAATAGCGTCTAATATAATAATCATATAAGCAAAATGTAAATATATGTTAACTCTAAGGTCCCTAAATACAAAAGCCCTAAATAATTTGCTTAGGACGAGCTCCCACTGTTAAGTATTTTGGCTCTATTGTCTAGGAGTAATATTAATCATTTGGCTCCAGCCCCCAGTACTACAATACGTAAGTACAAGTTAGAACTACACAACTACGTATAACTACTACTATATCTAAACACATACAAATAATGACGCACAACACCTCTTTATACAAAAAGAGATAATATTTAATACATTAAATAAAATATATATATATAAATACGACATAGAATATATTTAGCAACATATATGGTTGGACAATACACTACATAAGATAACGACTGAATCTAACAATGATTCGCGTTTGACCCAACTCCCCTCTTGTCAAACGGGTGTGGCCAATGGATGAGTGACTGTTACTTCTACGTCACTGCCTCTATCTGCTCCGCAGTCAAGCGTAGCGTCTCCCAATTCGGTTGGGCAATTCTTTTTCCGGAGGTCAGTCCGGGGTCAATACTCAGCTATGTGGAATGATTGACAGTCTGCTTGGTCTGCTCACAGGGATGAGCGTCTTCCACAGTGGTTCTCACGTGTAGAGATGGGGTCGCCTTGTCCCCTTCTTCAAAGCAGCACGTCTCCTGTCTGGTCTGCTATAGGTTAGCTTGCCTAACCGCTATTTTCCGCTATGACCTACTATACTAGCTGAAGACAATAAAAATAGTGCACACCTTAACTAACAATCAATAATCAATATAGTTAAGAATAAAAGCATTTAACTAAATACAAAAAAACATTTCAACTGCTATTACTAAGTACTCAACCTGGGAACAAACTTCTCAGCTAGGCTCCTCTAATCGAACAGTCTAACACCTCAGAACTCAATCTTATGGTGGTCTGTGACTGTGATCTTCTGAGAGAGGACGCCTTAGGGTTTTGCTGGGGTATATATTGGGCTGCTCACCGCGTGGGTGGTGACCCGCTGTCCTAGATTCCTAGCCGTTATAATTGGCTATTCAACTGGGTGGCATGGGTCAGCGTGCAACTCTTAATTTGATTGGTCAGCCCTCATGTACCAATTCCTTTGCACGTGCTCGCATGCATACATTCAGGCGTCATCAGGCACCTGCCACGTGATCACATGTGACTTAAGTAGTTGTAGCGTTCTAATAAATTATCCATGACCCATCAGATTATTCCAAAATCTTTGTCCACTCAAGGTCAGCGTCTAAACCCCTATCCCCCAATGGTTCTAAAATTCTAATAGTAACAGTTCTCAAAAGTATATTGAGTTACTATTCAACAAATACGTTTTGAAAATGTTTTTATTTATTTATTTTTTATATAATAAACAACCCTTAAAAACAACGTTCTTTGCTATAAATCCCTAAACTATGAGACACAACTATAAACATTGAATATGCCCAATATAATTACAAACATTTACAGACTGAACGTTACTGAACTCCCGTTGCTGTAAAACACAGGGAGGTGGTCATCGGTGGCTGGAATGAACTCCAGTGACCTGTGGAGGTCAACTAAAGCAAACGGCTACATGGCGATACGTAGAGATAAACTAAAAATTCATTAAAGTAATTACGGTACTTTCGAACGATCTCAAATTTTGATACAATGCATTGTTAGGTAACACGGGTCTATGTGCAAAATTTCATTTCGATAAAATCACGGGATGTGGGTCATTTTTTACTTCATTTTTTTCCGCCTGATCGACCGACCACGACAGTCAGACCAGACGGTGAAGTTAATATAACGGATTTAAAAATACCGAAACCTCACATATCTCATAGATCTTATTTTAAAAACCCAACCAATGGTTTAGAACTAATGAAGTAGCATTTCAAGTTCATGCAAGACTACACAATACCATTTAGATTGCTGTGAAATATTAAACTTTCTTAAATGAACACAAAGTATTTTATAATAGGGGTTGTAGGGCGCCTACGGCGCCCCCTTTGTTTTTTTTTAAATTTTATAATTAACCATCATCAAATCCTCTTTTTACATTGTTCCCTTTCCCAAAATTAAAATATGAGCTAAAACAATGACGTCATATAATATTTTTTTTACAGCGCATCTTTAATTTGCACACCTTTTGATGCATTGGTGCAGTAATTTGGTGCGCTGCTTTCTAAAATTTCGAACACTACCTGGAATTGTACGCAACTATAAAACATGTCTCAACTGCTGCCCTGGACGATATCCCAGACCTGCCGGTCATGGAAGAGCTCGATAGCCTACCCACAAAGGTCGAGCTAAGTAGAGCCATAGATTGCCTAGCCTGCGGGAAAGCCCCTGGTAATGATGGAATTCCACCAGAAGTTCTCAAATGTGGAAAAGAAATACTTTTACAGCCTTTGCATGACCTCCTCACTCTGTGCTGGGACCAGGGGCAGATACCACAGGAGTTAAAAGATGCCAACATCGTTACACTGTATAAAAATAAAGGAGACAAGAGTGACTGCAACAACTATCGTGGAATCTCTCTCCTCTGTATAGTTGGAAAGGCCTTCGCCCGAGTTGCATTAACACGCCTGCAGACCCTAGCATCGCGTGTACTCCCATAATCGCAGTCTGGCTTTCGAGCCGGAAGATCAACCATAGACATGATCTTCTCTCTGCGCCAGCTGCAGGAGAAATGCAGGGAGCAACATATGCCTCTATACATCGCGTTCGTCGACCTAACTAAAGCATTTGATCTTGTCAGCAGAAGCGGCCTTTTCCAGATCTTAGTAAAAATAGGCTGCCCTATACATCTGCTTAACATCATCAAGCAATTCCACGAAAACATGCAGGGCACAGTGTGTTATAACGGTGCCACCTCTGAGACTTTCCCAGTAAGTAGTGGAGTAAAGCAAGGCTGCGTGTTGGCACCTACTCTATTCGCAATATTCTTTTCCATCTTACTCCAGTATGCCTTCAAGAACAACAGCGAGGGGATATACATACACACCAAAGCTAACGGGAGATTATTCAATATTGCCTGACTTAAAGTCAAGACCAAAATAAGGAAGATTTTGCTGCGCGAACTCTTATTTGCAGACGATGCCGCCTTAATATCCCACACAGAGGACGGCCTGCAGAACCTTATATCAAGCTTCTCCGCTGCCTGCAAAGAGTTTGGCCTGACCATAAGTATAAAGAAAACCAACATTATGGCACAGGATGCTGCCTCTCTCCCGACTATCACCATATATATATATATCAGTCTTTCAAATGTAAAAAAAATTAATATTTTTTGTTCCTTTTAAAAGGTGTCGGCATGCGCTGAAACCATTACAAACCCGCGCCCTTTCAATTCACTTCTGTTTCTTGTGTTCGTTAACACATGTAGACCTTCATAGCAGAAAAACTGATTTGAATAAGACGTACTAAGTTGTCTTAAAGTCAATAAATTTCAATAGTTAATAGCATTCATGCTGCTTGGCCCGTATGACCTCACTGAAAATTACGACATTGTTATTGACATTCTGTTTGAATGTTCAGTTCACCGTAGTTTAATTTACAGCAGGAATAAAAGTTTGTAGTTCACAGTCATATATTACTGGAATGATGGCTACTGTATAAAATGAGGTGCATGGATGGTGGCTAGATTAAATTGTAAAGCGGCCATAACGGCGAAAATAATTAGGCGTTTGAACGGGTATATGGCAGCCTTTTTCAACAACATTGACAGCCCCCTAGTCGAAACTTTATGTGGCCGAACTGTCCGGGGGGTTACATAATGACATGTTACGAAGGCTAGACTAAGTGACTACCTAAGTGCTGGCGAGTGTTATCGAAAAGGTAAATAAAGGGAGTATGGGCAGAGATAATGTAGGACTTATTGACCACATTGCATTTTTATTGTCCAATTACATCGGATCAGGGTTAGGTGGAGTTGGACTTTCTACCTCAGAGGAATGGCGTATTTATCACAATCATGAATGGTGTATGTATCACAATCATGAATGTCGTATGTATCACAATAATGGATGGCGTATGTATCACAAACATGAATGGCGTATGTATCACAATCATGAATGGTGTATGTATCACAATCATGGATGGCGTTTGTATCACAATCATGAATGGTGTATGTATTACAATCATGGCTGGCGTATGTATCACAATCATGAGTGGTGTATGTATCACAATCATGGATGGTGTATGTATCACAAACATGAATTCGCATTTAAAGTTGACTGGTTGTCGGTGTGTATAATTTTTTCAGTCATCGTAAATTTAACGTTAAAAATAACTATTTCATGCTGTTTTTTTAATTTTAAAGAAATAATACAATTAAACTATTTATTTTTATACCAAAATTATATTTAAATATAAATAAATAAAGTAACAACAAAGAATAAATAAAAACCATTTAACGCCTTAGAAAGAAAATGTTCGAATCGTCCGTGGTCGAAGCACCCTGGGGTCGAATCGTCCGTGGTCGAACCGTCTGTAGTCGAACCGACCGGGGTCGAAACGTCCTGGGGTCGAAAAGTTATGTGGGCGAACTGGCAGGGTCGACCCGTCCGGGGTCGAATCGTCCGGGGATGAATCGTCCGGGGTCGAAGTGTCTCTCTTGTCTTTTCTGCATATGTTCGTGTATCTGAGACGTGGCCGACCAACCGACCTTTTCCGTGTCGCCAGCTTGCTCTTTAGCATATCATTGGGTTTGTGACCTGTTTGCATTCTCTTGACCTGTCCAAGCCACCGGAGGCGTCTTTGCCTTAATATTGCTGGAATGCTGCTAATGCTTTCTTGAGCCAAGACCTGCGTGTTTTGGACTCTCTCTTGCCATGTGATGTCTAGGATGCGACGAAGGCATCTAAGGTGGAAACTATTAAGAGTTTGGCATCGGACCAGACTCTTTTGTACAGTCTAGCCATAACAGTTGCGGCCTTCCCTATCCTACACTTATCTCATCTTCCATTAAGAGGGTGCTCGAGATGTTCGAGCCCAGATATGTTAAACTGTCAACAACATCCATGTGACAGTCGTCAATGGTGATAGTGGGGAGGGAGGCAGCATCCTGTGCACATATATATATATATATATATATATATATATATATATATATATATATATATATATATATATATATATATATATACATACAGACACAATTACAAAACTGAGTCCCAGAAAGGTGAAAACGTCAAGGTTTATCAAATTCTCATTTTAGATTTGTGCATGATTACAATACTTCTTCCATGCACTACGTATACGAGAGAATTAAAAATAAAATAAAAGTTTAATTTTACGCATAGTTTATTTTTGAGTCCTTCCATTCCGTCCGGCGCGAGACATTAACGAGCCAACTCAATGTATGGGGGTACGTGAGACGTGAGACGTAAGAAGATGTGTGTAACATCAGCTCAAATAATTGATAAACGAATGTGGTAATCGTCATCACAGTGACGTAC
>CALYLW010003230.1:17845-29670 GCA_944989445.1 Ampullaceana balthica | reverse complement strand
AATACAACATTCAAATACATCATTTCAATACAAAATTCAAATACTTCATTGCAATACAACATTCAAATATTTCATTGCAATAGAACATTCAAACACATCATTAAGACCTATTATTAAAACACATCATCGGAACGCATTTTTGAATCAACATCATTCAAACACGCAATGACATTTGGTAATGACATTTGGTGATGACATTAGGTGCTGACATTAGGTGTTGACATTAGGTGCCGACATTAGGTGATGGCATTAGGCGCTGACATTGAGTTTCGAAAATAGGTAATGGCATTAGGTGATGGCATGAGTACTAACATTAGGTGCTAACATTAGGTGCTAACATTAGGTGCTAACATTAGGTGCTAATAATAAATAATAATAAATTGATTATTTATATAGCGCTGTATCCCAGTAAGGAACTGGGCTCACAGCGCTTTACATGAAAGAAATAACATACTTATAAGTATTAAATTAACTTTCATATCACAACAAACACAAAAAATTACAATACATTATACATAAGCTACGTTAATCATTTACAAGAAATGTTGTTTCATCAATTTTAAAAATAAATTGTGAAAAGATGTGTCTTAAGTGCAGTCTTGAAAGACTTGGTTGTTTGAATACTACGTATGTGTAATGGTAGAGAATTCCATTGTTTGGCTGCACAAAAAGAGAATGACATTTCACCAAACGTTTTGGTGCGTGTCGTAGGAACAGAGAGAACGCGTGTGTCTGCAGAAGATCTTAGCTTGCGAGTGGGTGAGTAGACCGACAAAAGTTCAGTAAGATACGATGGGCATGAGTCCGAAAAGAAATTGTGACAGAGAACGGCCAGTTTGTAATCAATACGGGCTTGTATAGGCAGCCAATGAAGTGAGCGAAGAAGTGGAGTAACATGGTCATGTTTTTTTGCCTTGAGCACCAGTCTGGCAGCTGAATTTTGAACTTTCTGTATTCTTACAATGCATTGTTTTGGCACACCTGACAGAAGAGAATTGCAGTAATCCATACGAGACAGTACAAGAGCACAGACTAGTGTTTTTGTGGCACTAACTGTTAAGTAATGACGGATTGAGCTGATCTGACGAATGGCAGTGTAGGCAGAGCGACAGATGTGATTGATGAAGTTCTTAATAGACATGTTGTCAGAAATAATGTAGCCAAGATTCCTAGTCGATGTTGTGAACAGAATATCCGTACTGGCTACGTGAATTGACTTCGGAAGAGACAAAGTACTGCGTGATTTATTGTTGCAAAATAGAAGTGCTTCAGTCTTGTCATCATTCAGCTTGAGTTTGCTTAACGTCATCCAAGACTTCACTTCACCAATGCACTCCTGCAACAATTGGACACCGGAGTCCATATTAGAAGGATCAGTGTGAGTATATAGTTGAGTATCATCTGCAAATGATTGGCTTTTAACTGAATGCTTTTCAAGCAGTAGAAGTAGCGGTCTTGTATACAGTACAAAAAGTACCGGACCCAAAACAGAGCCCTGCGGCACACCATAAAGCAAGTCAGCTTTGTGAGAGATACAGCCATCTACTGATACTACCTGTGATCTGCTAACATTAGTTGCTAACATTAGGTGGAAAAAGTTCCAGACACCGACATATTAGCCAGGTCAGGACTCCCCAGCATCCACACTATCCTCTTGCAAAGCCAACTACGCTGGGCGGGGCATCTAGTGCGCATGCCAGACCATCGCCTACCCAAGAGGCTCTTCTATGGTGAAATTACCGAAGGGCATAGAGCACGCGGAGGTCCACGAAAGCGCTACAAGGACGCACTTAAAACGGCTCTGAAGGCCTTCGACAACGGACATAACTCCTGGGAAGCAGCAGCCAGTAACCGAGCCCACTGGCGCTCTATGATATGGAATGGCGCAGCTGTCTGTGAAGCTAATAGACAACAGGCTGCCAAGTCAAAACGCCAAGCCAGAAAGGAACGTAACCAAAACCCACCTGAAGGGACCGCTTCTATCTCTTGTCCGACATGCGGACGCCTCTTTCGTGCAAAAATAGGGTTAATAAGCCACCAGAGAACACATGTGGCGGCCCAGCAAATATGATGAGAGTGGTCATCGTCGATCACGACGGACGAACAACAACAGGTGTTAACATTAGGTGCTAACATTAGGTGGTAACATTAGGTGCTAACATTAGGTGCTAACATTATGTGCTAACATTAGGTGCCGACATTTTGGTACACGACTCAATCTGACAAATCAGTCTAACAATTTTAAAAAGTCATGCAAGTAAAATAGCCCTATGACAATTAAAAACTAACTGGTGTTTTGATTTGAAAATAAACGACTAAATGATTTTGATCGGTTGTCTTAATTAGTTAAAATAAAATGAACAAAAAACTTTTTTAAAAAGATGAGGCCCAGCTGCAGTGAGGAATGTAGAATCTCGCATGAAAAAGCAGAAAATAATTTTTTAGTCACAAACTAAGTAGTCACACAGGGGGACTCAGAACTATAAGTTTTATTGATATTTATTGTGATCGATTGTGGGATTTTGATGTGAGATATAAAATTTGATCAACTAACACACAAGTTCTGAGTCCCCCTGTGTCCGGATTCCGGGTTTGCCGGAGCTGGAGCCGTTTATAGCTGGTTTATAGACTGGAATAGATTTGAGAACTGAACGTTTGGTTTATAGACTAGAATAGAGACAAGTTTAATCCGCGGCCCATTCTATTAGTTTAGGACGGTATGGGTGTGTGGGTGAGAAAGATGTGGGTAGGTTGTGTGTGGAATCGGGATGTGTGTGTGGGGAGGGATGTGGGTAGGTAGTGTGCGTGATGGGGGTGTGTGGGTGAGGTCATAGAATTCAGCTCCTTCAAGTGCCATCGATGTCAGAATCTATAATGAGTTTGATGAATGGAAATGGCGGTTAGAAATGGAGAAATAGACGCCAGGCGGGCAAACAAAGCGAGTACCGGTTAGCCAGTAATGGATGGGCCAGTAATGGATAGGGGTATTGTGGATAATGCATGGGCTTTTATTGGGGCAACACTAACATTGCACTTTATTTGGGAATCACTTAACATTGGACTTTTGTGGCAAAACTTAAAATGTGTCTAGTTCTGAAAATGTAGCCACGGTGTTGTAAATGAGTTTTAGACCCAACAAATTGTGTCCATTTTTGAGGTCCCTATCCTATTAACTCGTGAAGGATTCCGGATTCAACGCTTCCGGTTCTGTCGTCAACTTTTTCAAAACGCTCGCAAACACGTTTTCTGACTTGCTAGAGAGCTGAAATTTTCACAGTAGGTTTGGCTTGTGGGGAGGATAAAGCTATTCAATTTTCAGATCGATCGAATGTACCGTAATTAAATTAATGCATTTTTAAATCCCTTATATTAACTTCACCACCGTCTCTGTCGTCATCTCTCTCTGTCTGTCTTGGGCGGGCGGAAAAACAAAAGTAAAAAATGACCAACTTCCCGTTATCCGATCGAGCTGAAATTTGGCACACGGACCCGACTCACCTAAAAATGCATCGTATCAAAATTTTAGATCGATCGAACGTACCGTAATTAAATTAATGCATTTTTAGTTTATCCTTATATAACGTATGTAATTCAAATTTACTGTTTGTTATGTTTTTTTTCCACTTGAGAGTTTGAGTTGACGCGTTGATGCGACCCATCGAAGTACCGGCGTGCTTTTGTTTACATTTTACGTGTCACTCTGAGCTCGGTTAAGCGATCGGTGACCAGACTTTTCCCCTCTCCCCCCCACCCCCCACCCCCAGGGTTATGAAGCAAAGTTGAGTTAAGACAGATTCAGTCTGTAAATGTTTGTCGCGTTTGAAAATAATCAATACTGCTGGTTATGCCTCATATATAAGGGATCTATAGTCAAAAACTTTGTTTTTACGGGTTTGTTTTATTAGTTTATCTCTATATGTAGCGGGAAGCTTTTGTTGACATTTTACGCGTCACGCTGAGTTAAGTTCAACCATCCATGACCAAAACTGTTTCGGTTTTACAACAAAGGGTATTTAAGGCAATCTCAGTCTGTAAATGTTTCCGGCTTCGGCTCCGGTGGAATTTTACTTCATAAATCTGGGCAAATCCGGCTGGACGGTAGAACCATAAAATATATAGAAATATAATAACTCCGGCTCCGGCAAAAGCGGAATACGGCCATTTTTACAAATCCGCCTTTGGCTCCGGCTTCGGTCGGATTTAACTTTGTAAATCCGGCTCCGACCGGATTTCAAAAATTTGAATCCGGTACACCCCTAGTTTTAAGATGACGTTACGGTATTTGAGAGTCTAAATATCTGACAGTCTAGAACTTTGACAAGTGAGTTTTTGAGCTAAGTAATAATCATAATAATAAATTGATCATCTATATAGCGCTGTATCCGTCAACTAATTCAATATCTCAGACTCTGTCTATGAATGTCTGACTTTGTAGTCACATCCGAGTTGTGAAACTAACAACAAACAAATCTGTTTACGTCACTGTGGTGATGTGACACTAACAACAAACACATCTGTTTAAGCCACTGTGGTGATGTGACACTAACAACAAAAATCTGTTTAAGTCACTGTGGTGATGTGACACTAACAACAAACAAATCTGTTTAAGTCACTGTGGTGATGTGACACTAACAACAAACAAATCTGTTTAAGTCACTGTGGTGATGTGACACTAACAACAAACAAATCTGTTTACGTCACTGTGGTGATGTGACACTAACAACAAAAAATCTGTTAAAGTCACTGTGGTGATGTGACACTAACAACAAAAAATATGTTTAAGTCACTGTGGTGATGTGACACTAACAACAAACAAATCTGTTTAAGTCACTGTGGTGATGTGACACTAACAACAAACAAATCTGTTTGCGTCACTGTGGTGATGTGACACTAACAACAAACACATCTGTTTAAGTCACTTTGTTGATGTGACACCAATTAAAAGCCGGACATTTTGTCTCAGCGAGTGTTGGCCCCTGGGCGGATGGTGTGTGTGTGTGTGTGTGTTGGGTGGAGGCAGCTTTGCATCAGGGCGTTGTTGACTTGGAGCCAGAATTAGAAACCTGTTGTGTCTGAGAGTTGACATTTGCTTGACTACTGGAATATGTTTTATTGATATCAACTCGGACATCTGGATTGTGAATCACAATGGTTCTAAAATTGTTTGAATATTAGAACCTTTGAAACCCTACTCTTCCTATCATAACTTACGCCTGAAATCGTACGACTTCATGTTATTTAAGCTCACCATTTTTTTAAAGTAAACAATAATCTGGTCGATGAATGAAAATTGACATACAGCAAATGGGGGCCTCTAGCAGGACCTACAGCTATTTGGGCCTCTAGTAGGACCTACAGCAACTGTGGGCCCTAGCATGACGCACAACCTTTAGGGGTCCTACCAAGACCTACAACATTTGGGGTGACTAGCAGGTCATACAGCAATTGGGGTCTCTAGCAGGACTTTCATCTTTTGGAGCCCTAGCATGACGCACAACCTTTGAGGGGCCCTAGCAGGACCTTCAACTAATTGGGCCCCACCTTTTACCTACAGCCTTTTGGGCCACTAGCAGGACCTATAGCAATTGGTGCCCCTAGCAGGACCTACAGCAATTGGGGACCTTAGCAGAACCTACATCTATGGGGGGCCCTAACGGGACTTACATCTATTGGGCGCCCTAGCAGGACCTACATCTATTTTGGGGCCCTAGCATGAATAAGATAGGTCACGGATCGGTCTAAGGCTACTCTAAGGATTGTGTTTAAAGTTGTTTTACAATTTCTTGGAAGCTCGCTCACGTCACGTTGGCCAGTGCCTGCTCTCGTCTCGCTGGTCTGTTTAATCTGACCTAGTTTCACATGCCGGCGACGCCATTTTTTCAACTTTGACCTTCTCCCATGCTCTCTGCAGCTGGAGGCAGGTTAATGATCTCCGTTGACATTCTCTTTTAATGTAAATATTTTAGGTTGTTGTCACATACGCCTTGTACACAGATTGCTCACTGAACATGCACTGACATCTTTCATGTTTGGATAGTTCAACATACGGCATTTATCTGCGGACCTCTTGTTAGTCGGTCAGGGTTTGTAACGGGGGATAAAAACGTCATTTTGACCAAATGACTAATGCTAAATGCCAAATTGTTATTTATTTCTGACTATTTAGAAGCACCTAAATGACGCCATACTTGAAATGACGCCATACTTGAAATGACGCCATACTTGAAATGACGCCATACTTGAAATGACGCCATACTTGAAATGAAGCCAAACTTGAAATGGAAAATTCGGTTAATTGTGAAAACGTTGACAGCTAATTGTTTAAACGGTGAATGACTTTGATAAATGACAAGTCTACACACAGTGTGAATGGCATGCAGTTGAAGGGAAGAAAAGTTCTAATTATTTCTTAAACATTCGGAGCTTTCCTAACTGTTCGTAACTTGAGAGTCAAACAATCAAATAGTCTGTAAGAAATTTGCCCCGACATAACCGAGAAGTTGTTTTACACGGTGACTCTCACAACCTGTGGTTAGGGTACTTACTAGCGACTAGCTATTGCGGTAATTTTGACCTGTTGTTGGGGTACTTACTAGCGACTAGCTATTGCGGTAATTTCTACCTGCGGTTGGGGTATTTTCGACTGGCTTTTTGAGTTCTTTCGACCTGCTATTGTATGGTGTTCTAAAGTCAATCAGACATTGTATGGGGGATGTAAAGTTGATCAGACATTTTTGTTATTCTAAAATCACACGGACATGACACTGTAGTCTGACGTCATCATCCCATATACTGGGAGGAAGGTAAAAACTCGGATCGCCTCCTCTTCAAAACTACAATACAACAGTTAAAACGAAGCCCCCAGGAAGTAATAAGGAAGACTTATTCCCCTATTTTGGTGGAAATATTGATTATCTAAAAAAAAATGTAAATTTTGCCCACATAATTTGATACTACTGCTTGACAAAAAGCTTTTATTCAATTGAACTATTGACCAACAATATGTTCTATACTAAAGATGTTTTAGGCTCGCATCTTCTAGTGTTTTTTTTCTCTTCAATGAAACAGTTTGCAGTGAAAGGAAATATTTGAGTAAGTGGGCCTGTGTCATCAATAAGTACACACATACAATGTCTCGTTCTTACCGTCGTGAATTCGAATGTGGCGTAGGTTGTGGCGTAGGTTGTGGAGTAGGTTGTGGCGTAGGTTGTGGAGTAGGTTGTGGAGTAGGTTGTGGAGTAGGTTGTGGAGTAGATTGTGGAGTAGGTTGTGGCGTAGGTTGTGGAGTAGGTTGTGGCGTAGGTTGTGGCGTAGGTTGTGGGGTAGGTTGTGGCGTAGGTTGTGGGGTAGGGTGTGGCGTAGGTTGTGGGGTAGGTTGTGGGGTAGGTTGTGGCGTAGGTTGTGGCGTAGGTTGTGGCGTAGGTTGTAGGGTAGGTTGTGGCGTAGGTTGTGGGGTAGGTTGTGGCGTAGGTTGCCTGAGGAAACCAGGAAAACCATCACTCCATCAACATTCAAACTCTAATAAAAATGCAAGACAGGACTAGACACAAACCATGGATGAGCGTATGACGCAATAATCGTGTGCATAGAAGGAGCGTCTGTAACTGATAAGATAACATAAGTAAATTATGTTAAAAATGTGAAATACTTAAAATTGTGTTAATTCTTTTTCAGACTGTGACGGATATCCGAATGAAGGACTTGTGTTATTTCAACTGTGACCGGTTGAGGAACACGCTTCAGGGTCAAACTTAACTCTCGACGTTTTTGCTTGAAAAGCTGATAGTACAACAGGTAATAGATAATACTGCATGGGAAACTAATATATCAAATAGTACAAACAGGTAATAGATAATACTGCATGGGAAACTAATATATCAAATAGTACAACAGGTAATAGATAATACTGCATGGGAAACTAATATATCAAATAGTACAACAGGTAATAGATAATACTGCATGGGAAACTAATATATCAAATAGTACAACAGGTAATAGATAATACTGCATGGGAAACTAATATATCAAATAGTACAACAGGTAATAGATAATACTGCATGGGAAACTAATATATCAAATAGTACAACAGGTAATAGATAATACTGCATGGGAAACTAATATATCAAATAGTACAACAGGTAATAGATAATACTGCATGGGAAACTAATATATCAAATAGTACAACAGGTAATAGATAATACTGCATGGGAAACTAATATATCAAATAGTACAACAGGTAATAGATAATACTGCATGGGAAACTAATATATCAAATAGTACAACAGGTAATAGATAATACTGCATGGGAAACTAATATATCAAATAGTACAACAGGTAATAGATAATACTGCATGGGAAACTAATATATCAAATAGTACAACAGGTAATAGAAAATATTGCATGGGAAACTAATATATCAAATAGAATAGGACAGCGATAAAAGCTTTTAAATAAACTGCAAGATTCACAAACGCATTGTTTTAATCAAAACAATAAATGAAAGCTTTATACCTAGACCAATACAGGAATAAACGTCTCAGTACAAGTGAATGAACACAAGCAATTACTTCAATCTCTATTCTACAAACTATAACATGGGACAAAAATAATTAAGTAAAGATTAAAGACACAACAAAAACGATACAGAAATACAATAAATGTATTATTACCGTGAACTATTTGGTGATTGCATGAATGTTCAGATATTTTGGTTAAAGCAAATGTTGGGGAAATGTTGGTGAAATGTAGGTTACAATTTGGTTAAATGCTGCCATTTAATAATGTTTAAAACTTGGCTGCTTGCATAAAATACCAATAGTTACACCATTTAAAATTTGGATTAACAAATTTAATGTGGTCCTACCGCAGGTAAGGGGGGGGGTGTTTAACAAGTTTACAAATACCAACTTGAGGTTTCTTTAAATGTCAACTAGTTTACATCTACGAATTTGATGTTTATTTGAATTTTAACAAGTTTACGTATACTTAATTTAGATTTTAATTATTTTTTTTTCAATTTTATATCTACGAATTTCAGTTATCTGTGAATTTTAACTATTTGACATTAACTTGAGAAGCTGTTAAACTTTCAATGGTCATTTTTAATTTTTTTTTACAAATTTCACCTGATCCAAATATGTGTTACATTAGTTAAAAATTAGAAACGTGTTCATGCAGAAATTAAAATAAAAAAAGAAGAACATCTGATTGAGAGAGAGAATTTCTGGTTATCTCAGCAGCAGATATCAAAATAGATCAGATTCTAAGCCAAATATCTGACCTGGTGTTGGTTAAATAATCGGTCAATCTCTTGCGTTATCTCCACAGATCCCGCAGCCGACGATGAGATGGGTGGACCGCACTTACGTTACATGATAGCGTCAGTCCTGGTCATCTCTCTGGCCGCCAATTTCTGCATGCTGCTCCGGACGCAAAACGTCTATGATGTCACAGTCTTTCAGAACGACCAGGATCGGATACGCTGGGAAGCGAGGCAGATGGTATCGAAAATCATCGAGGGCTTCGATATCCTGTCCCTGGAATCGGCCAAGGCGTTGATATTCGATTCCCTCCTGACCTGCATGCTGGACCACATGAAGTCCAACGAGCAAAGCGCGGCCTTCAGGGGGATATTCCAGTCCAACAATTTCTCGTTGCTAAGCAACATAGATACGGAGACCCTGCAGGCGATAAACGCAAAGCTGGAAAAAGAAGTCAGCGTGAAAAATTCTGTCATCACCTTCCTGTCCCAGCCAATCATAGACACGTACGTGGCCAGCTACACACACAACCCCAGGAACGCATGTACGGTCAGCACAACGGAAGTGCTCGTCGTGGTGCCCTCGGCGCCTGGGAATTTCGAAAACCGGGTCAAGGTGAGAAGGAGCAGTCGAGGTGAGTACGTTGCCAATCCTGAAAACAAGGCCAAGCTGCTCTTCTTTGTTGGCAACCCGGTCAACAACCATTCCATCCAGTCAAAACTGGATGACGAGTCGAAGCAGTACGGGGATATTGTCCAGGAGAACTTTGACGACATCTACAAGAACATTCGCCTCAAGGCCATGTCCATGCTCAGGTGGGCCGCGACCTTCTGCCCCCAGGCCAGATACGTCATCAGGACGGACGATGACGTCAAGGTGGCCATGGCGGCTCTGGTGTCCGTACTGAGGCGGAAAAGCGAGCTCCACGAAAACTTCATCGTCGGTGACCGCAAGGAACGCTGGGAGGCCGTGCGCAACAACAACAGCAAGTACTACCTGGCCCCCGAGGACTACCCCAGCCCCATCCTCCCGCCGTTTGCTTTAGGTGGGCTGCTGGGCTACCCCCTGAGCACTGTGAACCTTTTGTACCAGGCGGCTCTCAGGATTAAGCCCATTTGGCTGGACGACGTGTTTATAACGGGGATATGCGCCCCTAGAGTCAACGTGCCTTTGTTGAGTGACAAGGAATTTGTGTTCAAGCATCGTGCCTGGTGACAGCCGTCACCGCCAGAGTAGCAGCATCAGGAGCAACAGCAGCGTCGGCAGCATCAGCGTCAGCAGCATCATCAACGACAGCGTTAGCAGCATCATCAACAGCAACGTTTCATTCAAACTGAGACGCCAATAACAGCAAAAGGAAAACTACATGTCACTCTCATCATCATGGGTCCATAACAGCATCACATAACTGAGAAACAGCTCAAATTTTCAAAAAAAGTTGATGAGGAACTTGAATTACCTCATATGGAAAAAGGAGCAAATTATTAGAATTAATACACACCAACACAAGCAGCATGGGTGGATTAAGACTGCACGGGGCCCCTGGCTGCAATTCAAACTGGGGCCCTATCCAGCCAGCGTCTCCTTAAATAAAATGATTGCTAGCAGCTATTAATATAAGACTTTTACTTGTTACTAAATAGTCCATTGGTTCCTGGCTCATAATTTGACTGTACTACAGGATTGGATTCATCAAAATACCGAACTCGAAGAAATAACAGTTTGCCTGTATCCTAAAATTGAGTGTAAAAAGATAATGTTTTAAAAAAAGACGAATGAAAAAAAAATCCACAGCTAGGAATGGAACCAAGCACCGCTTGCGCTACAAGCCAACACGTTGCCACAAGACCAGCAGATCCTGACAATTTGTTAAATTTAAAAGATATAAATAGTATTTATTAATTATTTTCTTGTACTGAGCATATCAAATTAAGTTTTTCGATTACTAAGGCTATTGGGTACGAATAGCGATTAGATTAATGGATAAGATTTTATTAATTTATTTAATTTATGATATTTTTACGGATTCATGCAAACATATGTCCGCCTTTATTATAAAATATACTAAATTTGGGGGCCCCTAAATCATCGGGGGCCCCTGGCTTTAGCCCGTTCAGCCCCCCCACCCTTAATTCGCCATAGACCAGCAGTCACAGACAGTACCACCAGATATATAATATCAGACACAGACAGTACCACCAGATATATAATATCAGACACAGACAGTACCACCAGATATATAATATCAGACACAGACAGTACCACCAGATATATAATATCAGACACAGACAGTACCACCAGAGATATTAATGTAGACCCAATTGTCTTCCTGGAAACTGCAAAATGCAACATCAAACACATCAAGACTTCCTCAAAAAACTAAACAACATGCAACAAACACTGAATTTGTGTACAGTCAACCAACATACAGAAACAAACAAACAAACAAACACACACACACACACACACACACAACACACACACACAACACACCCACCCACACACACACACACTCACACACACACACACAACCCGATATAGAAACTGAACTAAAAGCTAAACACC
>CALYLW010003230.1:0-12644 GCA_944989445.1 Ampullaceana balthica | reverse complement strand
TTATGATCATGGCACTTAGTTGCAATACGCTGTCTTACAATAACGTTCAACACTCACGTGCTTCGATCTGGCACATAGTTGCAATACGCTGTCTTACAATAACGTTCAACAATCAAGTGCTTCGATCGCCATCATCAAACAACAACTCAAGCGCAACCGCCAACATCAGTTGCAGGAAAAATGGCGGGGGTAAGCCAGTTACATATTTTGCCGCACGGCAACTCGGCATTCTATAGAATGCCTAGGCAAGAATGAATTAGCAAATCATTTCAATTTTTTGCCTAAAACCATCAGGCATTCTGTACATTTCCTAGGCTTTCTATAGAATGCCGGATTTCAGACCTTGTCGTAACATATTATATATAAATGTTACTATCCCTGTCAGCTTATGACCTCAAGCTGAAAGGATTCTTGATGTCAAGATATTATTTTAGATATTATATTGTGTTACAGTATACTTTTCATTCAGTTTTAAAACATTAATTACTTGAAACTAAAAAAAAATTCATACAAAATTTTATAATATCCTTTTTTTATTTGGCACTTTAAGGAAAAGAACATTTGTCAACAATTCTGATAAACCGAGATTAACATTGGTTCACATTTAGGAGTTAACGAGAGTTGACCCAGTCCACATACTCGGACACACGCGTGTAGACACTTGGATAGTCACCTGTAGAGACAAGATTTATTATTATATAATTTAACAATGACATCACGTTATTTACTGTAAACAATTAATCAATATAAATTCATTAAAATCACCCGAATTGAAACTCCAAAAATCAAAATTTTTAAAATAAATTTATTATTGCATGAAGCCTTTATTTTTAAATTTTGAAAAACGCAAACCATTTTTCTTGTTGTATTTATTGTCTGGGTGTTTTATTCGTGCATAGATTCTAGTACCTTACAGTGAAATTTTGGCTTAGCCTCACATTATTCTACTAATTGCTTTTAGACAAATAGACCTACCACTGCAAGAGCTGACACCCCAGGAGGTGACACCAGCGAGAAGACTGTAATTATTACCACACATCATTGGGCCACCACTGTCACCATTGCAAGCACTTGGGCGAGTACCAGCTGGGTCTGTGAAAGAAAACATTTCAGTTTTAGATAATCGTTAATCACAACAGCTACAAAAAAAAAGTCACGTGTTTCGCCAAACAGCGATAGGTCAATTGTAGTCTAATTATAATTGAAGTTTGATAGTTAGGTACAAGTGAACAATGAGTTGGAATAAAAAAATATCAAGAAATAGTTGGACATAGAAACAGCTTAGCAGGAGAAAAAAGGAAAACGTGACTTAACTTCTTTTTCTCCTAACTAAATCTGAGAAGATATTATTAATTAGGAACGAAATAATTAAAACTTATGTTAAAGAAAATTGAGCTGGAGAAATAATATATACCCTGAAAACTCAACGATTTTACTACACAGAAGCTATAGGACGTACCGGAAGCCTCAAAGACACATATCTGTTTGTCAGTGATGGCGCTGCCCCAGTAAGATCTGCACTGGGCGGTTGTAATCTTGGTGATGTAAGCCTGCTTCAGGTGAGATGCTCCACTTCCACCGCCGACGGTGCGACCCCATCCGGTGATGACGCACTTGCTGTTGGCGAAACTGGATCCTTGGGGTGCAAGTGAAGCGGGCTGAACAAAGCGGATTTTTTTAATTTTAAAAAAAGAAGACATTTTACTGCTTTATAAATTATAGTACTGAATATCTTCATAAATTTTAGTATATGACAAAGCTTTGAAATTAAAATGTAGATCATGTATTTCAGCAACATTCTTTCATGTCGTTGTATAGAAGAAGCGATTAAGATGCGTCACGCCTACGTTTGCATAAATCTTCTAGAAAAAGTCGAGATGAAATTTGATTCTATCAACACACCTGCACGTTCTTGTTGTATGTGACGGAACTGGTCAGGTAGATGAGGCCGATATCATTGGGGTAGCCGTTGGCGTTGCCGTTGTACTGCGGGTGCATGATGACTGAAGACACGGAGACAGTCTGCTCATAGGCGTTGGGAGGATCGTAGAGGTTTAAGACCCCAACCTCCACACGGAGGTTTCGAGCCAACTGCCCGTCGATACAATGAGCGGCGGTCAAAACCTGGGAGAAATTGCTGACTTTGTTAGTTAGTCATTTATCTTATACGGTTCTAGCAAAAAAACTGGATACGTTTCTGGATGTAATTATATGGCGGATTCACTAAAAGAACGACCATATATTTATGTATCGCAACAACCATTGGGCTATGCAACGGAATTTTAATCATTTAACTTTAAAAATAATTCACAATAGATAAACATTGGGGATGTTTAAAAAAGCTGGTTTGTTTCAAAACAATGTGACATTTTTTTTAACTATAGAAATATTAAATTTATTATAGATTTTAAATATCTATAGAGCATACATTTTTAGTGATATTATAATTGAAAAGTTACTGAGGTATGGTCAGACATTGCCATTTCTTTATTAACAACCTTCCCATCAAAATATTTATTTTTTTGAAATGTATTAATGAATTTCGGCAACTATCTTTGGATCAATGTATCTATTATTTATTATGACTTCTTCAAAAGCGATAAATTCAGTAATGAAATAAAGTTACCGAAGTTGTCAAAATAAAAAAAGAGGAATTCTCTTTCTGAATTACAATATTTTCAGATACCTTAGGACCTGTCACATAACTCACCTTGTTTGGTCCAATGAGAACAGCACCACAGATGTGGTACCATCCATATGGAGCCTGGTACAGTTGAAGTGAAGCCTGGTGTGGGTAGGCATACAGCTCGGCTTTGTCACCATTGACGATCCTCTTGTCCAGGTCATCCTCGGCCAAAACAATGGCTGCATGAGAAAGATGTTTAGTATTATTTGAGACGTTTTCTTACACGCTGTTTAATGCTATCGGAGATTTTCTCTTAGTAATTCCGAATTGCTTTGAATGTGATGGTTATTATTGTTATTCTGAATCCTCCTATCAATTCATTACAATGCGCACAATCGCGAACGGTATTGAGTATAATAACACCTTAAATGATTACTCTGAAACTCTTCCATTGAATAACATAGCCGCTTTCAGATCATATAATGGTAATGTGCTCAAATACCATAGAAAGAAACATACAGACATTCATCGCTTGAATGTTTGAGTCATTTTATGTTTATATTTCTTGTTCTACATTTTCCACCAACCACAAATCCCATATTACAAATGACAGTTATTTCTAAAACTTGTCTTTAAACGATATTTAGGTTTAAATATTGTTTTTGTTCAACATTAAAAAAAAGATTATACCTAGAACTTACCAAAGAAGCAGGCGAGCACTACAAAGATCTTCATAGTCAGAGTTTTAATTTGAGCTTATGTCCACACGAGAGCTGAATGCCGAGGTACTTAATCCTTTAAATGTCCATCTCTTATATAATATTTTGTTGTCAACCGAATGGACAATGTCGTGCTGTGGTGGGTCTCCTGAAACTAAAAATAGAATTTGATTGCGGTCATTTAAGATACTCAAGTTTATCAAGAGATTTCCAACGCAGGAAATCTGACACGAAGACTTAAGTTATGAGCTCACTTATTTTTTTTTCTAAAAAACCTATGTATTGATCCAATTAGGCATTCTTTCATTTCCGACTTCATCAAACTTAGTGTTGAAAAGGGAATTTTCATTTTTTAAAGATAACTACTAAACTAAACACATATTCTGTAGGCCTGAGACTAATCTCTTAAGGCCTTGGCTAGAACCTGGGCAATCTGCTCCATCTGCTGAGCATTGCCATACAACATTGTCTTTACATGGGACTCGCCCGCCTCCCTCACCCCCCCGGCTATATCGAGCGCCGGGCAAGACGTCACCAGGTGTTCGACTGTCTCAGGGGCTTGGCTGCAATGACGGCAGTTCGAGTCCCTGTTGTGGTCTAGCCTGTGAAAGTAAGAGTTGGTTGGGCAATGTTCGGTCCTCATCTGAGTCACCAAACCCTGGTGTTTGCGACTCAGGTTCCACCACTGGTCTGAACGGCTTGGCCTGGGCATGTTAGCGAATACCCCTCTGGCTGTTGTGTTGTCAGCCCACTCCTGGTACCACTTATTCCGAAAGTGGTCCTTTAGCCAGTTTTTTGCCCCGAGATAGGTGACTGGGGTCTCTGGTTGGGGCAGTGCTGCGCCTGCTTTGGCCAGGGAGTCTGCTTTTTCGTTGCCATTAACATTCACGTGGCTCGGGATCCACTGCACTGTTACCTTACCTCCAAGTCTTTCGAGTCTACCCACGTCTTCCAAGATGACGTCAACCAAGTGGGTACTACGATTCTCACTAGCCAGGACTTCGAGGGCTGATCTCGAGTCACAAAACAGTACCGTGTCGAAACCAAATATTTCCGACCCCTGCAGTGTCTGGTGCACACTTTCCAGGGCCCTGTGTATAGCCTCGAGCTCCGCATCGTAGTTCGATGCCATAGTCCCACAGGGACCTAGAAGTTCTTCTCTTGGTGGCCCTCCTATTGGGTATAAGATGAGCGCACCGTATCCTGCAATTCCTTCACTCGAACTGGCAGACCCATCCGTGAACACTTTCACTTGGGTTCCCGCGAACCCTTCTATCGTCTCAAGGGCAGCCGCTTTCTGTACATGTTCAGGGCTGCGTTTCGTCACCGCTGTGTCAGTCAGAGACAAACGTATTTCGGGACGTGAGCATTCCGCATAGGGCGGTTTGAGTGGGACACTTATAATTTGTCTTCTATTTTGTGGGGGTTTGACGTTCCTATCAAGTTCCGTTACTTGATGCATAAATGAGGAACGTTTCAAACACCCACGTCCGCCCCAGTTGTGCTGCATCTGGTAGCAGGGCTCCCTATAGTCTAACCTGCGATACCTCTCTGCAGTCGTTATGATTGCCTTGTCCCTACGAATATCGAGCGGTTCTACGTTTGCAATGACTTCCACAGCAGCTGTGGGTGTCGTTCTATATGCGCCACAGATAAATCTTAAGGCCTGGTTCTGGATTCGACCCAGTTTTTCCAATGCCGTTTTGCTGGCAAAGGCTTGGACGGGCATGCTGTAATCCATAATCGACCTCACACTACCCAGAAAGAGAGCTCTGAGTGTACTTGCTCCAGCGCCCCAGTTCGTGCATGCAAGCTTTTTCACCAGGTTGAGCTTGGCGGTAGCCTGGGAGCACAGGTCTTGTACAAAGTTATGCATTTGCACCTTTTGATCCAGTTTGACTCCCAGGTATACCGGTTGTTTGTCCCATTTGAGCGCCACATCGTTTATTTTGAGCACTATCTCCTCTTTGAGAATGGTTCTGCCGTTAGTGAAAAGGGAATAGACCGTCTTCTCGGTATTGATTTCCATCTGCCACCTCTGCATGTACCTACTGATATACGAAAGGTCTCGCTGCAGTAGCTGTTGCAGTCGGTTGGCATCTTTACCGGTGCTCCAGATGACCAAGTCATCTGCATACATAGCCGCGCTGGATTGCAACATTCCAGGGAGGTCGTTGATGAAAGCCAAGAACAGTGTGCAACTGAGTGCTGACCCTTGGGGCAGCCCCTGTTGCAGCGTTCTCTTACTGGAGGTTTCACTGCCATAAATTGTTTGGATCGTCCGGTTTGTAAGGAAACCTTGGATCCACCTGTACATGTTGGCAGTTACACCTAGGGCTTGTAATTTCAACAACAGACCGGACCTCCAGACCCTATCGTAAGCCTGTCGGAGGTCGAAGAAAATTGCCACAGTATGCAGTTTTTTCTGGAGCCCGTCGGTTATGGACTGTAGAAGACGGAGCACTTGATCAATCGGCTGTTTTCCTTTACGGAAACCAGCCTGACTGATATTCAGACTATTCGTACTTTCCAAGTACCAATAGAGCCGGGCATTCACCATTCTCTCAGCTACCTTCCCCAAACACGATGTTAGGGAGATCGGACGGTAGCTGTTTAGGAGTCCCTGACGTTTACCTTCTTTAGGGATTGGGACGATGTTAGCGCTCAACCAAGCTCCAGGCAGGGCACCCGTGGCCCACGTCCTGTTTATGATATTCAATAGAAAGATAACTACTATAATGTTTTATTGAGTAATCAACTTGGTTTAATAAATTTAACACTAAAAAAAACTATTTGAGGCCAACATTTCCATTTTCTGTTCTAAAATTTAATATTACTACTATATCCGCTTTTAGAAAGTACATCTACTTTGTGTATATGTGTGAAGGTAATTGTGTGTGTGGGACTACACTTTGCATAATTCCATTAGAAAGTAGCTCATAGTTATGTGTTTTCTGACATACCCTGCAAAAAATAAGATGTTTGGCAAATCAAGTAAAAAATCGTAACTCAAAACCACCGACCAACTTATTCCCACATTCACTAACATCGTTATAAAATTATACGGGATGAAAGTGAGCAAGGTCACCGAGTGGCACTCCTACAATTGAATAAGTTTATAAGTGTGTTCACCAACATGTTTATCGTGAAGGTACAGATCTATTACAGGTCAGCTGAACTTGGACACATCATCAACCCCTAAGGGTCGTGACAATTATCTTTGAAGATCCAGGGTCTCCACTAATAAAGTAGACGTTTATTGCAGTGCTTTTTTACGCCGATTTCTTGTTTTCATTTGCTCTTTGTTGAAAACTAGCAAAATGCCCGCGCGTTGCAGCTGAAAAGTAGGATTTCAGTTAGTGTTGAGAACCTGCGTAATAAATTTCTGGAAGATGGGACCATAAGTGCAAAGAACGTTGAAATGGTTCAATATGGCGACTGAATTTGGCATCATACAAACTAAATAAGTATGTTCATCAGCGTCGATAAGAGCAGGGAAGCCGCCTACAAAATTTCGTAAAGTTGGTGCCATAAATAAGAACGTTTAACACGGAGAACGCTGTCTGCCGTTGAGTCCGTTTCGCGTAGAATTTTGAAAAAAAACCTGCTTATATTCTGGACATCTTTTGCCATATAGTTTCTCAATATGTTATCAAAATCTTATCTACCAAATTTGATCGAGAATCATACATTGTAGCCAGAACCCTTCGTGGAAGTGTGCTCAACAACTTTCTAAAGTTTCTTGGCGATCAGTGACTGACATAATATTTATATAGTTTATATGAGAAAAAAAAACGTTATTAAGGGCCTCTGTGCCCCATTGATGCATCATGTAAATTTCAAAAGACATGTTGAATTAAATCTGGATCATGATGTATATACTTGTTTGTCAATATTTGTCCAGGTGTGTAAATTCAAATTTGGCATGAAATAACATTAAGGACCCCGGGCCAAGACTGTGCAAGATGTAAAGTTCGTATGCCTGAAATTTCAATCTGGATCATGATGAGGATATGTGTCGACAAATATTTAAAGGTTAAATGAAGAATCAATTTTTAAATGTTAAAAGAAAAGGATTTTGGGCCTCGGTCCCGAAGGAGTAAACATTAGGAGATTAATACCCTAAAGAATTTTAAAAAGGGCCATCAAATTTTTATATACCAATTTTGGTCAAAATCCATTCATTTACCCTTTTAAATTACTCATGTTAAAAATTGTCATTTTGGGCCCCAGGCCCTTAATAAGTTGATTATTAGAAATTTTTATATCAAATCTTTGGTGGTCACGTCCTCGACAACTTTCTAAAGTTTCATGGCGATTAGATGAATAAAGTAATATCTATAAAGCTTATATAAGTAAAACAAATATTTCAAGGGCCCCACGGGCTTTACTGGTGTACGATGTAAATTTTAAAACACCTGTGTTATGTTAATCACAATCTTGATCATCATGAATATATTTGTTTTTCAAGGTCGTGTAATATCAAATTGGAAATAAAATGACATTTAGGGTCCCCGGGCAAAACGGTGCAAGATATAAAGTTGAAAAGGCCTGAAAATTTAAATCTGGATCATGATGGAGATATGTGTTATATCTTTTAAGATTTTTAAAAATGTAACGGGAAATAAAGCTTTAAAGGTTCTTTAAAAATAAGAATTGGGATACCGGGCACGAAGGAGTGGGCAGTAGGAGTGTAGTACCCTTTAGAACTTTTGATAGGGGCCATCAAATGTTTATGTACCATGTTTGGTCATGATTAACACATCTACCAGTAGCCACTGTTGAAATAACTTTGATCTAAATGATGTTAAGAAAATGACATTTGGGCCTTAGGCCCCTAATTAGTGGTATATTAACAATTTTATGCCATAAACTTTTGTGGGAATGTACTTAACAACTAAATAAAGTTTCAATGCGATCAAATAAATACAATATCTATACAGCACACATAAAATAATAATTACATTAAGGGCCCTCCGGGCCCAATTGGTGTAAGGTGTAAAGTTCAAAACCCTTATTGATTTCAATCTGGATCATGATGGTCATATTTGTCAAATCGTGTAAACATGGAATGGGGAATAAAGAATTAAATGTTTACGAAAAAAGAGATTTTGGGCCCCCGGCTCCAAAAGAATGAACATTAGGAGATTTTTTGCTCTATAGTATTTTTAATAAGGGTTATCATAAGTTTATATATACCAACTTTGGTCAGGATCCATCCATTTAGTCTTTGAAAGTTCTAAACGGAAGGCACTACGTCATACAAACAAGTCTTTGACAGTGCTAAACGGAAGGCACTACGTCATACAAACAAGTCTTTGATAGTCCTAAACGGAAGGCACTACGTCATACAAACAAGTCTTTGACAGTGCTAAATGGAAGGCACTACGTCATACAAACAAGTCTTTGGCAGTGCTAAACGGAAGGCACTACGTCATACAAACAAGTCTTTGACATTGCTAAATGGAAGGCACTACGTCATACAAACAAGTCTTTGACAGTGCTAAATGGAAGGCACTACGTCATACAAACAAGTCTTTGGCAGTGCTAAATGGAAGGAACTACGTCATACAAACAATTCTTTGGCAGTGCTAAACGGAAGGCACTACGTCATACAAACAAGTCTTTGACAGTGCTAAACGGAAGGCACTACGTCATACAAACATGTCTTTGACAGTGCTAAACGGAAGGCACTACGTCATACAAACAAGTCTTTGACAGTGCTAAATGGAAGGCACTACGTCATACAAAAAGTCTTTGGCAGTGCTAAACGGAAGGCACTACGTCATACAAACAAGTCTTTGACAGTGCTAAATGGAAGGCACTACGTCATACAAACAAGTCTTTGACAGTTCTAAACGGAAGGCACTACGTCATACAAACAAGTCTTTGACAGTGCTAAATGGAAGGCACTACGTCATACAAACAATTCTTTGGCAGTGCTAAACGGAAGGCACTACGTCATACAAACAATTCTTTGACAGTGCTAAACGGAAGGCACTACGTCATACAAACAAGTCTTTGACAGTGCTAAACGGAAGGCACTACGTCATACAAACAAGTCTTTGACAGTGCTAAACGGAAGGCACTACGTCATACAAACAAGTCTTTGACAGTGCTAAATGGAACGCACTACGTCATACAAACAATTCTTTGGCAGTGCTAAACGGAAGGCACTACGTCATACAAACAAGTCTTTGACAGTGCTAAATGGAAGGCACTACGTCATACAAACAAGTCTTTGGCAGTGCTAAACGAAAGGCACTACGTCATACAAACAAGTCTTTGGCAGTGCTAAACGGAAGGCACTACGTCATACAAACAAGTCTTTGGCAGTGCTAAACGGAAGGCACTACGTCATACAAACAAGTCTTTGGCAGTGCTAAACGGAAGGCACTACGTCATACAAACAAGTCTTTGACAGTGCTAAACGGAAGGCACTACGTCATACAAACAAGTCTTTGACAGTGCTAAACGGAAGGCACTACGTCATACAAACAAGTCTTTGAAAGTGCTAAATGGAAGGCACTACGTCATACAAACAAGTCTTTGACAGTGCTAAATGGAAGGCACTACGTCATACAAACAAGTCTTTGACAGTGCTAAACGGAAGGCACTACGTCATACAAACAAGTCTTTGACAGTGCTAAATGGAAGGCACTACGTCATACAAACAAGTCTTTGACAGTGCTAAATGGAAGGCACTACGTCATACAAACAAGTCTTTGACAGTTCTAAACGGAAGGCACTACGTCATACAAACAAGTCTTTGACAGTGCTAAACGGAAGGCACTACGTCATACAAACAAGTCTTTGACAGTGCTAAACGGAAGGCACTACGTCATACAAACAAGTCTTTGACAGTGCTAAACGGAAGGCACTACGTCATACAAACAAGTCTTTGGCAGTGCTAAACGGAAGGCACTACGTCATACAAACAAGTCTTTGACAGTGCTAAATGGAAGGCACTACGTCATACAAACAAGTCTTTGACAGTGCTAAATGGAAGGCACTACGTCATACAAACAAGTCTTTGACAGTTCTAAACGGAAGGCACTATGTCATACAAACAAGTCTTTGACAGTTCTAAACGGAAGGCACTACGTCATACAAACAAGTCTTTGACAGTTCTAAACGGAAGGCACTACGTCATACAAACAAGTCTTTGACAGTTCTAAACGGAAGGCACTACGTCATACAAACAAGTCTTTGACAGTTCTAAACGGAAGGCACTACGTCATACAAACAAGTCTTTGACAGTGCTAAACGGAAGGCACTACGTCATACAAACAAGTCTTTGACAGTGCTAAATTGAAGGCACTACGTCATACAAACAAGTCTTTGACAGTGCTAAATGGAAGGCACTACGTCATACAAACAAGTCTTTGACAGTGCTAAACGGAAGGCACTACGTCATACAAACAATTCTTTGACAGTTCTAAACGGAAGGCACTACGTCATACAAACAAGTCTTTGAAAGTGCTAAATGGAAGGCACTACGTCATACAAACAAGTCTTTGACAGTGCTAAACGGAAGGCACTACGTCATACAAACAAGTCTTTGACAGTTCTAAACGGAAGGCACTACGTCATACAAACAAGTCTTTGACAGTTCTAAACGGAAGGCACTACGTCATACAAACAATTCTTTGGTAGTGCTAAACTGAAGGCACTACGTCATACAAACAAGTCTTTGACAGTTCTAAACGGAAGGCACTACGTCATACAAACAAGTCTTTGGCAGTGCTAAACGGAAGGCACTACGTCATACAAACAAGTCTTTGACAGTTCTATACGGAAGGCACTACGTCATACAAACAAGTCTTTTACAGTTCTAAACGGAAGGCACTACGTCATACAAACAAGTCTTTGACAGATCTAAACGGAAGGCACTACGTCATACAAACAAGTCTTTGACAGTGCTAAACGGAAGGCACTACGTCATACAAACAAGTCTTTGACAGTTCTAAACGGAAGGCACTACGTCATACAAACAAGTCTTTGACAGTGCTAAACGGAAGGCACTACGTCATACAAACAAGTCTTTGACAGTTCTAAACGGAAGGCACTACGTCATACAAACAAGTCTTTGACAGTTCTAAACGGAAGGCACTACGTCATACAAACAAGTCTTTGACAGTGCTAAACGGAAGGCACTACGTCATACAAACAAGTCTTTGGCAGTGCTAAACGGAAGGCACTACGTCATACAAACAAGTCTTTGACAGTGTTAAATGGAAGGCACTACGTCATACAAACAAGTCTTTGACAGTTCTAAACGGAAGGCACTACGTCATACAAACAAGTCTTTGACAGTGCTAAACGGAAGGCACTACGTCATACAAACAAGTCTTTGACAGTGCTAAATGGAAGGCACTACGTCATACAAACAAGTCTTTGACAGTTCTAAACGGAAGGCACTACGTCATACAAACAAGTCTTTGACAGTGCTAAACGGAAGGCACTACGTCATACAAACAAGTCTTTGACAGTGCTAAACGGAAGGCACTACGTCATACAAACAAGTCTTTGACAGTGCTAAACGGAAGGCACTACGTCATACAAACAAGTCTTTGACAGTGCTAAACGGAAGGCACTACGTCATACAAACAAGTCTTTGACAGTTCTAAACGGAAGGCACTACGTCATACAAACAAGTCTTTGGCAGTGCTAAACGGAAGGCACTACGTCATACAAACAAGTCTTTGACAGTGCTAAATGGAAGGCACTACGTCATACAAACAAGTCTTTGACAGTGCTAAACGGAAGGCACTACGTCATACAAACAAGTCTTTGGCAGTGCTAAACGGAAGGCACTACGTCATACAAACAATTCTTAGGCAGTGCTAAACGGAAGGCACTACGTCATACAAACAAGTCTTTGACAGTGCTAAATGGAAGGCACTACGTCATACAAACAAGTCTTTGACAGTGCTAAACGGAAGGCACTACGTCATACAAACAAGTCTTTGACAGTTCTAAACGGAAGGCACTACGTCATACAAACAAGTCTTTGACAGTTCTAAACGGAAGGCACTACGTCATACAAACAATTCTTTGACAGTGCTAAACGGAAGGCACTACGTCATACAAACAAGTCTTTGACAGTGCTAAACGGAAGGCACTACGTCATACAAACAAGTCTTTGGCAGTGCTAAACGGAAGGCACTACGTCATACAAACAAGTCTTTGACAGTGCTAAATGGAAGGCACTACGTCATACAAACAAGTCTTTGACAGTGCTAAACGGAAGGCACTTACAGATTGTCTACAGACGCTCATTTTGTTTAGCATTTCAA
>CALYLW010003229.1:0-12661 GCA_944989445.1 Ampullaceana balthica | reverse complement strand
ATATATATCCGAAGTGTGTGCCACGCAACCGCATTACTCTATAAATCTAATTATTTTTTAATGAATGTTTTAGGTCTCGTTAGCTCTTAAATACCTTTGTTAGTATAACTCTTTTCATGGCAGAAGCTCTCCAAAACATTATTTCTATTTCCAGAATAAGTATGACCTTAAGTATGATGCTTAAGTAATGTGTGTATGGGGTTTATTTGTTTTAAAGAAACATTTTAATCGCAAGGTTTGGGCTTTAACTTTACCCTGCTGATTTAGTTTAATTTATGCAAAAACTATAATTACAGTTGCTAAGATATAGTATTTATGCCACCAAGGGTTGGACGATATTCCTGACTCCTACCCCAACAATAAAAGGTACCTTTCGAAAGGTAAGAAAGCTGCCACTCAATATAAAAATAACTGTTCAACTTATTACCCACATTCTTAGGTCCGTGCATTTAACTCCTATATAAAATCCATTTTCGTCTTTAACAGTAATGATTTTTTTAAATTCATCTATTTCTTTTGGACAGTTTATGGTTCAATCGTACCTGAAAAAAAATCACGTTAACTATTAAAGCGCCGAAAGAAGATAAATGTCCACCTAAAAAACATTGACATCGCCTTTCATGACTAAAATTCCGATCCCTGTACATTATTATATTTATCAATTTAAGTTACCAATCAGGTTTAGCTTAATTTATGCAAAAAGAATATTAACAGTGGCTAAGCTATAGTGTTCATTGGTATCTGGTTTTACTAATGTGCCTTCTATCTCTAAGGCATAGAAAAAATTATTTGTATTTGATTATTTATAACAATCTATTTAAATGTCAAATATATAAAGTAATTAAATTTAAGGATATTTATATATATTTATATAAGGATATAACGAAAGTGGTAAAATGATACTGTGTATTTTATAATAAAGAAAATAATAGTATATAAATATTGTTAAAGTATTACACTTAAAACTGTGACTATGGTTTGTAAACAATATGTTCGTTCGTCCGTCGATACGACGAGGACCACTCTAGTCATCCGAGGGTTTTCTGTGCGTGCGCAGATGGCTGATTAGGCCGATCCTTGCACGAAAGGTTCGGGAACAGAAGGGACAGGGGGCGAGTGCGACATCTCCTGGAGGGTTGACAGCATGGGCCTTTCGGGCTTGCCTCTTCTTTTCTGCGGCGGTAATCCGGTTTGCCTCATATGACCTGGCACCTTCGTGGATGGAAGAGCGCCAGGTGGATCGGTCCATTGCAGCTCGTTCCCACGTGTCTGGATTTATGGCAAACGCTTTCATTGAGGCTTTCAGTGTGTCTTTGAAGCGTTTCTTTTGCCCACCGTGGGACCGCTGGCCATACTGGAGCTCACCATAGAGGATTCTCTTTGGCAGTCTCTCGTCTGGCATTCGGACAACGTGCCCTGCCCAGCGAAGCTGGGACTGCATCAGGAGGGTGAAGATGCTGGGGAGACCTGCCCTGGTCAGTACCACTGTGTCTGGAATTTTGTTCTGCCACTTTATGCCGAGAATCTTCCTGAGGCTTGTTATATGAAAGTGGTTCAGCTTTCTTGCATGGCGCTGATAAACAGTCCAAGTTTCACAAGCATAAAGCAGTGTGGGGAGCACCACTGCCCTGTACACTTTCAGCTTGGTCTGGATGGTAATGCCTCTTCTGTTCCAGACATTAGGGTACAACCTGCCAAAAGTGGAGCTGGCTCTGGCAATTCTGACGTTCACTTCGTCATCGATGGTGACATTTTGAGACAGTGTGCTGCCTAGGTATGTGAACCGGTGCACTGTATTGAGTCTCTGGCCGTTGACAGTGATGTTGGGCTCTACGTAGGGTCTTCCAGGCGCAGGCTGATGGAGGACCTCAGTCTTCTTGGTGTTGATTGACAGACCAAAGTTTGTGCAGGCACTGGAGAACAGGTTTACACTGCGTTGCATGTCGGCTTCTGAGACAGCGTTGAGGGCACAGTCATCAGCGAACAGCAGGTCTCTGATGATGTCTGTCATAACCTTGGTTTTTGCCTGGAGCCTCCGAAGGTTGAACAGCTTGCCATCTGTGCGGTATTTCAGGTTGACACCAACATCCTCGTCTCTGAAGGCCTCTGTCAGCATGGCGGAAAACATGAGGCTAAACAGTGTTGGTGCCAGGACGCAGCCCTGCTTGACTCCGTTTGTGACTGGGAAAGGATCAGAAAACTCCCCGCTGTCCTGGACTCTGGCCTGCATGCCTTCATGGAATTGTTGCACCAAGACGATGAATTTCCTTGGGCAACCGTACTTGGCCATGATCTTCCACAGACCCTCTCTGCCAACAGTGTCAAAGGCCTTGGTCAGGTCGACATAGGTGTAAACAATACGTAAGGTAGATTAACGTTTAACATAAATGTAGACATCTGGAGAAATATCAAAGCAAGTAAATTTTTCGAACGGCTGTATAAAATACAAATACATCAAGAAAACAAGGAAACAGTTTAAAGATGTAATTATTAATTATTTAATTTTTTTTAAAGATATACGTAGTCTTGTTAGAGGCGCAACAAATATACCGTTCCATCACATTTAGTTGACCATAAAAACAAAAAGAAAGAACACACACACACTCACAGATTCACACACAACAGCAGAAAACACACAAACACACTCACTGGTTCACACACGTGCACGCGCATACTTATACACACATACAGCGGGATATTAACATAAAAATCACATTATAATAACCACGGCTCTTTTTACAGTGTTTCCTTTTTACAAATTAATATGATTTACGTATACACACATACAGCGGGATATTAACATAAAAAATCACACTAAAATAACCACGGCTCTTTTTAAATCCTTTATATTAACTCGTGGTGTCTGCGGCCGACCGACCGACCTTGCTTGCTTGCTTGCTTGCTTGCTTGTCGCCAAAATTTTGATCGATTTTTAACCCACTTGCTCGCAAGATAGCGAGCTGAAATTTTGCAGGCAGTTTCGTACCGATGATAAAAACAATGTATCAAAATTTCAGATCGATCGCATGTACCGTAATTAAATTATTGATTTTTTAGATTATTTTTTTTAATCCTATGTATCATGCTATTTTTTGAGATAGAGCGTCGCGGTGCGTATTGTATTGAACAACCTTTCTGTCGCGCAATAAGGTGCGTATTTTATTGACAGCTCTTTTTATAAACATATTCCTGATCGGTGCGTATTATATTAAACATGTTTTACGACACAACTTCAATTTTGTATTTCTGGATGGTCTGGCGCTGCGTATTATAATGAACATTCTTTTAGTTACTTCTCGTACATAAAGGATTTATAGTCAAAAACTTGGTTTTTTACGGGTTTTTCTTATTTAAATCCTTTATATTAACTCGTGGTGTCTGCGGCGGACCTTGCTTGCTTGCTTGCTTGCTTGCTTGTCGCCAAAACTTTTGATCGATTTTTAACCCACTTGCTCGCAAGATAGCGAGCTGAAATTTTGCAGGCAGTTTCGTACCGATGATAAAAACAATGTATCAAAATTTCAGATCGATCGCATGTACCGTAATTAAATTATTGATTTTTTAGATTATTTTATTTATTTCTATGTATCATGCTATTTTTTGAGATAGAGCGTCGCGGTGCGTATTATATTGAACAACCTTTCTGTCGCGCAATAAGGTGCGTATTTTATTGACAGCTCTTTTTATAAACATATTCCTGATCGGTGCGCATTATATTAAACATTTTTTACGACACAACTGCAATTTTGTATTTCTGGATGGTCTGGCGCTGCGTATTATAATGAACATTCTTTTAGTTACTTCTCGTACATAAAGGATTTATAGTCAAAAACTTGTTTTTTACGGGTTTTTCTTATTAAATCCTTTATATTAACTCGTGGTGTCTGCGGCGGACCTTGCTTGCTTGCTTGCTTGCTTGCTTGTCGCCAAAACTTTTGATCGATTTTTAACCCACTTGCTCGCAAGATAGCGAGCTGAAATTTTGCAGGCAGTTTCTTACCAATGATAAAAACAATGTATCAAAATTTCAGATCGATCGCATGTACCGTAATTAAATGATTGATTTTTTAGATTATTTTATTTATTCCTATGTATCATGCTATTTTTTGAGATAGAGCGTCGCGGTGCGTATTATATTGAACAACCTTTCTGTCGCGCAATAAGGTGCGTATTTTACTGACAACACTTTTTATAAACCTATTCCTGATCGGTGCGCATTATATTAAACACGTTTTACGACACAACTGCAATTTTGTATTATTGGATGGTCTTGCGCTGCGTGTTATAATGAACATTCTTTTAGTTACGTCTCATACGTAAAGGATTTATAGTCAAAAACTTGGTTTTTTACGGGTTGTTTTTATTAAATCCTTTATATTAACTCGTGGTGTCTGAACCCTTGCTTGCTTGCTTGCGTGCTTGCTTGTCGCCAAAACTTTGGATCGATTTTTAACAATCTTTCTCGTAAGCTAGCGAGCTGAAATTTTGCAGGCAGTTTCGTACCGATGATAAAAACAATGTATCAAAATTTCAGATCGATTGCATGTACCGTAATTAAATAATTGAATTTTTATATTATTTTATGTTATCTCTATGTATCATGTTAAATTTTTTTGCCATAGTGTCACGGTGCGTATTATATTGAACAACCTTTCTGTCGCGCAATAAGGTGCGCATTTTATTGACAACACTTTGTATAAACATATTCCTGATCGGTGCGCATTATATTAAACATTTTTTACGACACAACTGCAATTTTGTATTTTTGGATGGTCTTGCGCTGCGTATTATAATGAACATTCTTTTAGTTATGTCTCGTACATAAAGGATTTATAGTCAAAAACTTTGTTTTTTTACGGTTTTTTTAAATTTTAAATCCTTTATATTAACTCGTGGTTTCTGTTTGGTTGATTGTTTGCTTGCTTGCTTGCTTGTCGCCAAAACTTTGGATCGATTTTAACCTACTTTCTCGTAAGCTAGCGAGCTGAAATTTTGCAGGCAGTTTTGTGCCGATGATAAAAACGATGTATCAAAATTTCAGATCGATTGCATGTACCGTAATTAAATTATTGAATTTTTATATTATTTTTTGTATCTCTATGTATCATATTATTTTTTGAGATAGAGTGTCGCGGTGCGTATTATATTGAACGACCTTTCTGTCGCGCAATAAGGTGCGTATTTTATCGACAACACTTTGTATAAACATATTCCTGATCGGTGCGCATTATATTAAACATATTTTACGACACAACTGCAATTTTGTGTTTTTGGATGGTCTTGCGCTGCGTATTATAATGAACATTCTTTCAGTTACGTCTCGTACATAAAGGATTTATAGTCAAAAACTTATTTTTTACGTTTTTTTTATACTTTGTTTCTTTTTTAAATCCTTTATATTAACTCGTGGTGTCTGCTTGCTTGATTGCTTGCTTGTCACCAAAACTTTGGATCGATTTTAACCCACTTCCTCGTAAGCTAGCGAGCTGAAATTTTGCAGGCAATTTTGTACCGATGATAAAAACAATGTATCAAAATTTCAGATCGATCACATGTACCGTAATTGAATTATTGATTTTTAGATTATTTTATTTATTCATATGTATCATGTTATTTTTTTAGATAGAGTGTAAGGGTGCGCATTATATTGAAGAACCTTTCTGTCGCGCAATAAGGTGCGTATTTTATTGACAACTCTTTTTATAAACATATTCCTGATTGGGGCGCATTATATTAAACATGTTTTACGACACAACTACAATTTTGTATTTTTGGATGGTCTTGCGCTGCGTATTATAATGAACATTCTTTTAGTTACTTCTCGTACATAAAGGATTTATAGTGAAAAACTTGGTTTTTTACGTTTTTTTTATTACAAATTAATATGAGCTCAAAGTATTACGTCACGTCACAATATTTTATGGCGAGAAACGCCTTCTTGTTAATCTCGACACCAAAATGCTTATTATTTTTACGTCTTAATTTTCAATTATTTATTTTATTATCTGGAGTTACCCCGCATAGGGGCTTCACTGTGATTGACTGACTGACGGACGCGCTTAGGCGCAATATATATAGGGATATATACGATGTGAACGCTTCATATGCCAAAGCTTCAAACTCCATTATACAAATACTAATGAACTGAAATCCAAGGAATTGAAGTTGTATGACAACATGACACTGACGTGATGATACCTATAAATGATTCAAGTTTTTTAGCTACTCATCTTGTAGAAGCAAAAATCACTGTATCCGTTAAATTCCAAATACAGCCAATAACATTTCAAAGATATGCATGGACTTAAATGATTAAAATAAATTGCCGTACGTGCAGATGAAAATTTGCGATTACTCAAGTGCAGTGAGATTGAGAGTATTTAACATATTAAGATCAACTTTTCCAAGTTAGACACGGATCTTACCAAAACTATTTTTGGTACACTAGAACATTGTTACGCATTCTTTGCCATGTCCAAACTCCATACAAATTAGTGATATAGAGTAATTTACCACCTCGCGAACGCCATACGCTAAAAAAAGCACCATTTTTGGCTTTCATGACATAGTTTCTAAACCGTTCGACACAGGGTAAAAACTAAAGTATCTACAAGTAGTATGACAACAAGGCTACTATAATGAGACAGCATTCTTGTATTACTACACGGGGTTAGAGTGTTAAGTCCAATTTTAGCTAACCCAGTTAGCTACCGCCTGCCGAACACTTTTTTGCTTAATTTACTTCAAAGCAGACACATTAACCAAAATCATCAAAGAATCAATTTTTAGTTAATGGAGTCAACAAATAACACTGGAGATGTCAATAATAATGTAATAAACGTTTATTAAAGAAATTAGATCCCGAATAACTTAGATCTATATATACAAAATAATACTATTGGTAGATCTATAATCTATAGTCTAGTCAGGGCAGCATACAGTGCACACAAAAGTGCCTTGTTTCAAAGATGCACAATTTTGCGTGCAGTGTGCATGCCACCAGCCATCACACACATCACATTGGACCCAAACCTCTGCCCCTCCCCCTCCTTTTTTGCACCCTTGACACATTCCTGCCAACAAGAGATCCTCCTCTATGTCTAAAGTATCGTCATCTGCAGCCATGTCAAGCTGCATTGTTTGAACCAACTATGAGTCCTCATTGCTTCTATCAGATAGATCTATTACTGGATACATCAACTGTGAGTCATCACTGCTGCTGTCAGATAGATCTATTACTGGATACTTCTTTACTTTCTTGGACTCCACTATTTTCATTTTATTAATCTGCTCTTCTTCTCTCTTGCGTCTTTTTTCTTCCCTTTCTTGCTCTCTTTTCCTTTTTGTAGCCTCTTTTTGTGCATCCTTTATCTTTTTGCTTTCTTCGCTCTCGATCTTTCTTTTCAGTTTATTTTTTCTATTTCTTACTTGTCTGCTATTTTCTTTTTTAATGCTTCTCTAAACTCTTCTCCACTGACCAAGTTTGGCATGGTTGGAGTATTTGCTGTTTTCTTCTTGTTTTTATTCCTTCTTACAAAAGCAGGCAGCTTCAAAATGTCATCTACTGTCAAGTTAGCTTTGACTGTGCAGTTTTTGGGTTCTTCTAGACTGCACGTTTCTATTAGCCCCACAGCTAAGGCTTGAAACTTGTTCTCTTCTTCCTCTTTGCTAAGGTTGTCTCCTGCAGTAGAATTTATCATTGTCAGTTGACAAAAAAACTTATTAAATTGGTTGCGACCCATTTCATCATATAAAAAGTTTGAATAGTCATGGAGTGCTTTAAGTTGTGCAGCAGACAAATTGGACTTGGTGGTGATGATGCAGGTAATGATTCTGGTTGGGAAGATTTGTAAATGATAGAATTATTTTCATTCTCAAATGGGCTGTTTTCCCGTATAATGGGCTGTTTTCCCGTATAATGGGCTGGGTCTCTATGACTACTTGTGTTTCATTCGCAATCGGTTGTGTCTCAATGAGTGCCTGTGTTTAAGATTCGATTGGCTGTGTCTCAGTGATTGTTTCTGTGTAAGATTCAATTGGCTGTGTTTCAGTGGTTGCTGCTGTGTCGGATTCTATGTGTTGTGCCTCGATGATTGCTTGGTTATCGTTTGGACTCAAACTCAATCAATTTGTTGTCATTTATGCTGTGCAGATGATTTAGCTTAATTTTCCTACATGAAAAAGTGTTCGCAACGAAGTAATATCCTACAATAAAAAAAATATACTTCAACGCGAACATGCCCTCAAAACAAACACTACTATTTTCAAATAACAGTAGAGACCAAGAGCTAGACCCTTATTTAACTAAATTTTTCTGCAGAATAAAAGTGTTCGGTACGAAGTAAAATCCAACTTTAAACTTACTTCTACGCGAACACCCTTTCGAAACGAACATTGCTATTAAATAGCATTGTAAAGTATATAGCGTGGTTACTGGCCTATTTCTAAGTGATGATGCAATATCAAACACGTTTGTTTTCCAAAGTGAACAGGAAAAGTAGTCTTAACCCGGAATCAACTCCGTTCTTCCTAGGGACGCTGACAGCATGCATGGCGCAAGGATCAAAATGTTGACACACATTTACTCACAAAATAGTGCGTCCCGGCAAACGAAACGATAAAATTATATTGAAAACAGAACTACTTTCGACTTACGGGTATTCGTTTTCGTGTTAGACAGAAAATAAAAATACAGAGAACGCTTTATGAAATAGTGTTCGCTACGACATAGCGTTCGCGAGGCGGTAACTTACTCTACCAGGGAGTCAATATGACGAAAGAAAAACTGACGGAGGCATACGAAAAGATAAACACATGAACAGACGCAGAAAATGTGTTAGCCACAATGAAATCTTTTTCTTACAATTTTTTTTTAAATATTTAAAAACATGTACTATCTGGAAACAAAAATGTAAAGATGTCAATGATGCCAGAAATCATTTCCAAACGTATAACGCTAATAACATGCTTTGCAGAGGCTACCACCAGAGAAACTAATTGAATACTTAAAGGATGCTTTGATGTTTGCTAAAAAATGTATGTGGAGACTTCATCATTTTAAGGAACAATGATATTTTGGCTATTGCGCATGGCATGGCTGAGCACAAGTTATTGATACATCTAATGGTGTGCAATGAGAAAAAACAGAAAACTTCAGTTTTAATCAAGAAAGGAAAGTTATTCTAGTGATTTCTAACATAAAAATGTATATTGTCATCATTAATTTCTTTTGGTTTGTTTATAGTTTATAGCATCAACAGATTTTTCAGATGAAAAGGGGGGGGGGCGTCAAACCTATGTTCTGCCCCGGGCGGCACATACCCAAGCTACGCCGCTGATAAACGGCCTAAATATTACATTTATTAAAGATTGAATATATAGACAACAGACTACAGATATCGAATAAATACTAAGTATTTTGCAGACAATTTAAAATAAAAGATTTAAAAAGTATGACGCAAGATGAACATTTTTAAATACAATATTACGTATGTTGACACAAGATAAGTTTCTTATGTTGATACAATATTACGTATGTTGATACAAGATAACATATGTTGATACAATATTACGTATGTTGACACAAGATAAGTTTCTTATGTTGATGCAATATTACGTATGTTGGTACAAGATTATGTATGTTGATACAAGATAACATATGTTGATACAATATGAATTGTTTTTGATACAATGTTTCATATATTGATAAAAGATTACTTTTGTCGATACAAGGTTACTTATGTTGATACAATATTACTTATGCTGATAAAGTTTTAATATATTCATGATGACCTCTTAATTTTAACAATATAAGTTATAACATCACTTATGTTATTATAAAATTACTTACGTTGTTATAAAATTATTTATGTTGTTTTAAAATGACATATGTTGTTATAACTACTTATAATGGTATAAAACTACTTATGTTGTTATACAATTACTTGTGTTGTTATATATCGGCATCCTTCCGTCTCGTGAGACGATGGTGCATCACTGTTGAGTTGGGTTGCATTTCCTCGAGTGGCTGTGCAGTCCTATCCTTGAGACTTTTGAGTGACAGTCTTTACCACAGCTTTTACACACGAATTCTGTGCTCCCAAATGTTTTAGCCTTTCTGGTTTTCTCTGTTAACTTGGTGTTTTGCCAGACCCGTTTGCTTAATTTAGCCATTGTGGCAGCTGCCTTGCCAATTCTACTGTTTATTTCCTCTTCAATGGACAATGTATTGGAGACCTTGGAACCCAAGTAGGTGTAGCTGTCCACAACCTCCAAGTTTTCATTTTCAATATTGATGGTAGGAGGAGGTTGTGTGTCTTGGGCCATGATTTTTGTCTTTTTCAACCTGATATGCAGACCAAATTCTTTGCAGGCATTGGAGAAGCTTGACACGAGTTGTTGCAAACCAGTTTCTGTGTGTGCTGTTAATGCCGCATCATCCGTAAAGAGTAGCTCACGAATTAGGATATCTGTCGTTTTGGTCTTTGCTCGGAGGCGGGCAGTGTTGAAAAGTCCTCCATCAGCTCTGGTGTGTAACCAGATTCCATCACTGCTATCCTTGAATGTGTATCGAAGCAGTACAGAGAAGAATATTGCGAACAGTGTAGGTGCAAGTACACAACCTTGTTTAACTCCGCTGCTGACAGGAAAGGCTTCTGACGTAGCTCCATCAAACTGCACTGTGCCCTGCATATTATCATGGAACTGTCTGATGATGGTGAGTAGGTGTGGGGGACAGCCGATTTTTACCAGGATTTGGAATAGCCCGTTGCGACTGACGAAATCAAAGGCTATCGTAAGGTTCACAAAGGCAATGTATAGTGGCATCTGTTGCTCTCTGCATTTTTCCTGGAGCTGCGTATGGAGAACACCATGTCTATATGTCTATGGTAGACCGACCAGCCTGGAAACCGCACTGAGATTCTGGATAAACACGGGATGCTAGACTCTGTAAACGTGTTAGTATGACACGGGTGAAGGCCTTTCCTACAATACTAAGGAGTGAGATGCCGCGATAGTTATTGCAGTCACTTCTATCACCCTTGTTTTTATATAGTGTCACTATATTTGCATCCTTTAGGTCTTATGGTTCCCAGCAGAGGGACAGAAGCTCATGCAATGGCTGTAGTAAAGCTGTCTTGCCACTCTTTAGAGCTTCCGGTGGTATGCCATCATTCCCAGAGACTTTTCCACAAGCTAGGCTGTCAATTGCTTTGCTCAGCTCTTATCTTATCTTATCTGTTTACAGACGCTCCTTCTATACAGAAGATTATTGCGTCCTACGCTTATCTATGGTTTGTGTTTAGTCCTGCATTTTTATTAGAGATTTAAATGTTGATAAAGTGTTGGTTTTCCTGGATTCTTCAGGCAACCCATTCCACGCCCGAATTCCGGACGGGAAGAAGGAAAACTTGTATGTGTTTGTTCTTGCATACGGAATAAGAAAGGTGTTTTTATCCTTATGTCTATCTGAGGGTTGTATTAAGTTATCTTTGTGTTGTATTTCTAAATTAGAATTAATTGCTTTATGTATGATTACTACTTTGCTCTTGGTTCTTCTATCCTCTAGTGTTTCAAGGTTTAATGATTTAACTAATGGTGTTACTCTTGTCAGTTTCGAATATTCTCCAGTAATGAATCTGGCAGCTCTTTTTTGAATTTGTTCTAGTTTATCAATGTTTTCTTTGGTGGATGGGTCCCATACAGAAGATGCATATTGTAGTGCAGGTCTCACCAAAGTGAGGTAGCATTTTAGTTTCATATCTCTATTACATTTGTTAAAGTTCCTTTTTATAAAGCCTAAGGTTTTGTTTGATTTTTTAATAACTTCATTGACATGGGGATTCCATGATAGTTTCTCATTTATTAAGACTCCTAAGTATTTTGCATCTTTAGTTTGGGTCAGTTCTTTGCCATGAATGTAATATTTTGAATTTATTTGTTTCTTTTTCTTTGTTACTCTTAACAGTTGACACTTTTCTGGATGGAAAGACATACTCCAGTTAGTTTCCCATTTTATCAATTCATCTAAGTCTTTTTGTAAAATTTTGCTATCTTGTTCTGATTTAATTGTTCTATAGATTATACAATCATCAGCAAATAGCCTTACTTTTGTACCTGTTGAGATGTTGTTGGGTAAATCATTTATATAAATTAAAAAGAGTAAGGGACCTAGCACAGTTCCTTGTGGAACTCCTGAGTTAACCTTTACTGGTGCAGATTTAGATCCATTAATTATTACAGTTTGCTCCCTGCCCAAAAGGAAGTCTTGGATCCAGTGATGTAAGGAACCTGAGATTCCAAAGTAGTTAAGTTTTTTAAGTAAACTAAGGTGGTGAACTTTGTCAAATGCTTTTGAGAAGTCTAGTAATATTGTATCTATTTGATCATTTTTGTCCAAGCCTTTTGATAGTTCATCTATTAAACCTATTAATTGTGTTTCACATGATCTGTTTTTTCTAAAGCCGTGTTGATGTGGGCATAGGGCATTATATTTGTCAAGGTGGTTAACTATTCTACTATATATTATGTGTTCTAGTAATTTACAGGTGATACTAGTAAGTGATACAGGCCTGTAATTACCAGGGTCTGATTTATCCCCTTTCTTAAAGAGTGGACTTACATTAGCTAATTTCCAATCCTGGGGCACTTTACCCTGGGT
>CALYLW010003228.1:0-12676 GCA_944989445.1 Ampullaceana balthica | reverse complement strand
GTTAAGTTTGTTTAGTGTACAGTTGTAAGTGTTAATTTACATTAAATCATGCCAAGTTTTTACATAGCGTATCATTTTCATAAAGTTCAGTGTTACGTAATGCCGTAATGTTTTCTACCACCCGTCCTCCTCCCCTACCACCTTCTCCGACACCTCGCCACATCGCCTCATTCAAAATTTACATTTGTATACATATTATTTTTCATTAATATTATTCTGTTTTTTGTTACTATTTTTATTTGATTTAAAATGTGTACTTTTAAGGATTGAAGAATCCTACTTATTTTTTCTCTATAGCTTTCCATGATATTTTCAAATTTTAGTTTTGTTTCTGTGTGGCTTGGAACGGATTCAGTATTTAACATATAAAACTTAGTTCGAGATACGAAAACTCCACGTTACGAAAGCCACCACGGAACGGATTAATTTCGTATCTCGGGGTACCACAAACGATGTATCTAGAAATATATTAATACTAGCGTATCACCCGTCAAAAATGATGGAAGTTTTCAAAATAAATACACATCAGATTAAAAAATAGCGTAATACAGAACTTTCATTTATTTTATTTATTTTTATTTGATTATTATCATATTGAACAATTTTATGCGGAACGTTTGAAAAGTGTTATTTTTGGTGCAGCACTATAAAACAAAATCGATCGCAGCGCCACCTAACAACATTACAAATTTCGCAGCGCCACCTAACAGCATTAGAATTACATCCATACATACAGACAACGGGAATAACGTATATTGCCAACACATAAAAACGACCTGAGTTTGAAGATATGTTTGAATGATAATGAAACTATTATTTTAATTTATGGACATCCAAGCACCACTTCATTAAAAGACGACACGTTTCATTTATTAAGGTAACAGACTCCTTTACGCCACATCCTATACAATAATTTTTTTAAAGAGTTCTGCCTACAGCCTTAAACCATTGACAATACGCGAAGGCTTGAGTTGGCTGTGCTCGATATTTTAAACGCGATCAGTTTAAGCGATCAGTGGCAAAGTCGTGGAGCGTTGAGACAGTCCTTACAACTTTAGCACATGCCTTGTGTGTTGTAACAGTAGTCCCGTGGAATGGCGTATGGCTACAGACGACGCGGAAACATGTTTGATTCTCAGAATATAATACATGTAATAATAATGATAACAACCCCCTTTCAGACCATGACGGCCTATGGGGGCAAGTGAAGTAGCCTTCACAAGTTTCATTGAGCCCCCCCAACGGGCCAGTACTGAGGCTCGAACCCATGACTCGAGTTTTGCCTCGGTTCGACAGTCCAGCGCGATACCACTTAGACCACCGCGCCAATCCTTACCACAGACAACGGACTGGTGTCTTGATTTGGAGTTTTGAGTCACCGTTTTACCATAACAAGTACTAACTGTATTTCGTGCATATCAGTTTCTCAGTTACCCAAAATACCCACAAGTGACGGGAGATACCATTCTGATAAAAATCATTTTCAGGCTGTGGCGACTCCGCTGGATGATTATAATCTAACATCATGTTTTCCTGTGGCTGCTAAGAATTTAAATATCACTTTGTAAGACAAAATGGCTTCCAATGGCGATAAGTTAAATGACTGTCAAATAAGACTTGATAGAAACTTTAGATGTTTGCTGATCGATTGATATAGTATAAAAAACTTCTAAAGTACATTTGTACGATGTAATAATTAAAAGAAAAAATTCATCATGATTTTAATGAGTGAATTAAAATATTTTTAGTTTAAACATACACCTATACTATTTTATTCACTAATGTAATAAACTGATTGACCCTGGTCTAAAAATTGTGTAAGTGAGATCAAGTTATTAAATCCCTTATATTAACTTTAAAATATTGTCTCTCTCTCTCTCTCTGTCTGTCGTCATCTCTTCGTACGTCGGTCGGGCGGAAAATCAAAAGTAAAAAATGACCCACTTTCCGTGATTCCATCGAGCTGAAATTTGGCACATAGACTTGCGTTCCCTAACAATACATCGTATCAAAATTTCAGATCGATCGAAGGTACTGTAATTAAATTAATGCATTTTTAGTTTATCTCTATACGACATATGTAATTCAATTTCACGGTTTGTTATTCTTTTTGTTCCACGTGCCAGTTCAGTCCGCGCGTTGACGAGACCCATCGATGTACCGGCGAGCTTTTGTTTACATTTTACGTGTCACGCTGAGCTCGGTCCAGTGATCGGTGACCAGACCTTTCCCCTCTCCCAACCCCCACCTGGTTATACAGCAGGAGTTAAGGCAGATTCAGTCTCTAAATGTTTGTCGCGTTTGAACATGATCAATACTTTTAATTATGACTCATATATAAGGGATTTATAGTCAAAACCTTTGTTTTTACGTTTTGTTATATATTTTAAGATTTTTAAATCCCTTATATTAACTTCGAAATCTTGTCTCTCTGTCTCTCTCTCTCTCTCTGTCGTCATCTCTTCGTACGTCAGTCGGGTGGAAAAACAAAAGTTAAAAATGACCCACTTCCCGTGACGCCATTGAGCTGAAATTTGGCACAAAGACTTGTGGCACCTAACAATGCATCGTATCAAAATTTCAGATTGATCGAACGTACCGTAATTAAATTAATGCATTTTTAGTTTATCTCTTTACAACGTATGTAATTCATCTTCACCGTTTGTTATTGCTTTTTTCACGTGACAGTTCAGTCACGTGTTGACGCCATCCGCCGATGTACCGGCGTGCTTTTGTTTACATTTTACGTGTCACGCTGAGCTCGGTCAAGCGATCGGTGACCAGACCTTTCCCCTCTCCCATGCACCCCCCGGTTATAAAGCAAAGGGGAGTTAATTAAGACAGATTCAGTCTGTAAATGTTTGTCGCGTTTGAACATAATCAATACTGTTAGTTATGTCTCATATATAAGGGATTTATAGTCAAAAACATTGTTTTTACGGGTTTGTTTGATTTCTTTCCAGATTTTAAACCCAATATAACAATATTGAACTTAAAATTGTATATATCTGTGTGCATATTGTTAGCCATTTGAATGCTGGATCTGTCGTGTATGTCTCACCATGTGTGTGAAGTGGAGGGAGGGGGGTGCAGGAGAGCGAAGTTTGCTACAAAACGGGTTAGAAAAATGGATGTCATGACCTAAACATAACTGAGTGGTTGTCATCCCTTGTTTGTTGTGAGTGTTTAAAAAAAAACAACTATTATTAATCCCGTCTTATTAATACAATTTGCAACATGTGGTTATGATAGGCACAATAAAAAAAGCAGTTTTTCATTCCAGGTCTTTGACACGGCGGCGCATGCAGTTTATCGACTGGCATGTAAACTTTATAGTTTACATAAATCAGTGTAAAATGCAACTGAAGGTACGGAAACAATATTAAATATACTTTTTGTCGTTACGAATAGGGATTGTATTTTGAACTTATTGTAAATGGTTTGCTTTTTATATGTATTTTGTAGGCGTTCTCACAATACAAACTTTCGTGCAATAAATCCTTGAAATACTATTGTCAACAAAATAACTTTAATATGACATTATATACAAAAGTATAACTTTGATGTTTCACAACGTGGAGACATCAGCCACACAAGCGCCATTACTTTTTATCAACTGCTTTCGCGCCCTTTCTACCCATGTGACCTCTCTGTCACTCATCTCGTGATTATCACGTGACACGTATTAAACATGTATTTTATGGATTTTTTTCTTTATCATCAAAATTCTTTGTCAAACTGAAATTACGTTATAAAAAAACAAACAAAAAAACAAACACCTCCACCCCGGAAAAATAAAATAAAAATAAAACAACAACAAACAGAAAATACAGTTTTTTTATTATTAAAGAGGAAACTTAAATGATTAAAACTTTAAAATAATAATACAATATTAAAATGTTGAAATAAAACTGGAATTAGGCATTACCCAAAATCAATTCATTTTTGAATTAATGAGAATGCTTGTAAATTATACTTTTTTTTCACGGAGATACATATTAAAATTTAACTTTATCAGTGTATGTCATAGTAAAAAATGTACTTATAAAAACTGTCTATCTTACTTTAATGAAACGTTTCTTCGGTATCATAGTAAACAGTGAATGCTCAGTAAACTCATCTTTTCTTAAAATAAAACAATAAAAAAATAAATTAAAAAATCTACATCAAAATCATTCTATTACCTTAAACATTTATAAATTAAACACGTCTTAAGTGAATGATATTGTTTTTTTTTCTTGCCGTGGGGATGAGAATGCTCAGTTAAAACTCCTTTGGTTTGAATTAGAATTTAGAATAATTGCTTTTAATACTTCCAGTTCCCTTGCAACGTGGCAACATATTTCAACAATTAAATTAATCTAATTTGGTTATGACAATTTATTTTTGCGGCTTAGGCCTGGAACACCAGCACTAACTACTAGTTTCAAAAGAAGGTCTATTGAGATTAGCTAACCCTGACATTAGAAATGAGTGTATGAAAGGCAAGGAATGAATTTTAACCTCAAAGGAGATTATAGAAACTCGAACTTTTTTAACATTTATCTTTTGTCTTAAAAGTTCACACAGGAAATAAACAATGTCAACCCTTTAGCCTCAAAAGAATGACAGGCACGGTGGTCGAGTGGCATGCGCGCTCTGCGTGCCGGTGGTCACGGCTTCGAATCTTCGAAGACTCTCATTCGTAACACTTGCGCTTTTCACTTGTTTTGTTGGGAGTTTGGATCACGTGACATTAACATGATGAGCCGGAGCAGACTGAACTTCAAGCTCGACTTCAAGTTGTCAGCGGCAGGAAAAAGGCGATCAATAAGCCTTGGATAATTTCGTCAGGTTCCAGCATCTATAATTTAATAGCGCTCTTAACGTCTTAAATCTTGTGATCATTTCAGCTATTTGATACAGACGCAAGCAGCATTTTTTTTGTCTTTTGAAATTTGTAATTTGCGTCGTTGAAATGTTTTGTTGTTTATTACCCACCAACATGCAGAGTTTTGCCTTCCCACACCACTGAAATTAATTACGAAAAATACAATTTGATAACAAATAACCAATTACAGTCTCAACATTAGCAAAGAAGGAGAAAAAATGTTATTAGTGATGACAAAATCATCAATCATTTAATGCAGTTCCAAATAAGTAAAAACTTCCCTCACAGATGGAGAGTAAAACTGTGGGTTGTGGATTTTTAAAAACAAGAACTTCGAGGCCAGGAGGGGACAATGTATCGACTACTCACTCCTTCTGTCTCCTACAACACCACTGGTGTCACGGTATCCACTCCTGATGGTTCGTTTAGAGAAGTGAGTTGCTGTCTCGTGAACAACATTAACCTCCTAATGATGTTGCCCAGGCCTTATGAGAATGTGATGAGGTTTACTCTGTAGTAACATTCTGGTGGACAAATTCCAGGCCCCCCCAAACACCTTTCCCAAATAATAAAAACAAATAACTATAATATCTAAAATTAAACAGCCCTGAAAAACAAAGTTTTTGACTATAAATCCCTTGTATATGAGACATAACTAAAAGTATTGATTATGTTCAATATAATACGCACCGCGCGACAGATTAGCATAAGCATTTACAAATCCGGAAAATATTATAAAAGTATGTTCAATATAATACGCACCGCAACGCGCGACAGGAAAATTTTAAAAAAGTATGTTCAATATAATACGCACCGCGTGACAGTCTAAAACAAACATTTTACATGCCACATAGAGATACATATCGATAATATAAAAATTCATTAATTTAATTACGGTACATTCGATCGATCTGAAATTTTGATAAAATGCATTTTAAGGTGACAAAAGTCTATGTGCAAAATTTCAGCTGGATAGAATCACGTGAAGTTCGTCATTTTTTACTTTTGTTTTTCCGGGGGCGGGCGTGACCACGACAAACAGACAGACAGAGACAAGACCGTGAAGTTAATATAAGAGATTTAAAAAAAAATAAAAAACACTTTTTAATAACTAGTCTTATATTAGAAATGCACTAAAAAGTAGAAAATAAATTTAAAATTTGAAATTTACAGCCAGAAGAGACCTTTAGTTCCAAATTTATGAACATGTAAAAGTTTAAAATGAGACAGGAACGTTAAATCGAAGGTGAAATCGATTATCTCCTTGTTCGCCATGACTATAAGACTATGGTGCTCAGTTTAAACTTAGTCTATCAATATCTATGCTAGCAAGCACAGGTTGGGCCAGACTATCAAATGCTCGCGCGAGCATTTGATCAAACGCACTATTTTATTGGCGAATGCAGATGAAATAGAAGTAAACATTAATCACGTGACTTGACTTTACAGCTGATCTTAATTTTAATGGCTGCCACTTTCTTCGATTCTAGTCTAATTATTATATATCAGCTCTTCTAAATCGTAATGAAAACAAGGATAATACGCTAATATTCACAATGAAAACAAATCCTCAGCATACCAAATGGTCTTTAAAATCTCATAATATCTACGCGACGTCTTCACTTTAAAGGCCAAAATTTGAATCGAACAAATACTCTGATCATACTTCGTGACATAATAATAATAGTAATAGTGCTACTAGTACTTCTACCTTACTACTACTACTACTACTACTACTACTACTACTACTAATACTACTACTACTACTACTACTACTACTAGAAATAGTCTGCTGTTACTGATCACTGATAAGTTATCAAGTTCAAGAAACTTCAAAATCATAAAGGTAAGTTCAGTTATTATTATTTTTTTATATTATAGCTTAGTTTTTATGGAAAGCACATAAATATTTTAATATTATATTATGATATAATATTATATTATTAATTTTAAAAAAAAATTAATATATTAATTATTAATATCTAAATTTAATATTATCAATATGGACCATAGACCTGGAATGTATGAATCACTTTTAATTAATTAATAATAACTTAATAACAATAACAAAACATAATTGTCATATTATTAATATTATTATCGAATGAATTTGCTTATTTATATTATAATACTAATAAATTTTATTAAAATATTAATATTAAAAATAGGGCTGCGGAAAATAACAATAAATTAATCGATTAATCATTAAAATTGAAATTTAATTAAAATTTAAGAAAATATTTTGAATATTTTTTTTCCAATTTATTATTAATTTATATTTTTAAATCCCTTATATTAACTTCGCGGCCGTCTCATCATCTCATCATCTCATGGGCTGGGCGGGCGGAAAAAGAAAAGTCGAAAATGACCCACTTCCCGTGCTTCGATCGAGCTGAAATTTGGCACACTGACCCGCCTGACCTAACAATGCATCGTAGCAAAATTTCAGATCGATCGATCGTACCGTAATTAAATTAATGCATTTTTAGTTTATCCTTATATGAGGTATGTTATTTAAATTCACGGTTTGTTATTGTTTTTTTGCCACGTGAAAGTTTGAGCTGACGCATTGAGGCGACCCAACGAAGCGACGGGGTGCTTTTGTTTACATATTACGTGTCACTCTGAGCTCGGTCAAGCGAATCGGTGCCCAGACTTTTCCCCTCTCCCCCTCCCACCCACCCCTCCCCCCTAGGGTTATGAAGCAAACTTGAGTTCAGACAGATTCAGTCTGTAAATGTTTGAAAATAATCAATACTGTTAGTTATGTCTCATATATAAGGGATTTATAGTCAAAAACTTTGTTTTTACGGGTTTGTTTTTTAAATCTCTTATATTAACTTCGCGGCCGTCTCTGTCGTCATCTCATGGGCTGGGCGGGCGGGCGGAAAAACAATAGTCGAAAATGATCCACTTCCCGTGATCGGATCGAGCTGAAATTTGGCACACCGACCCGTCTAACCTAACAATGCATCGTATCAAAATTTCAGATCGATCGAACGTACCGTAATTAAATTAATGCATTTTTAGTTTATCCTTATATGAGGTATGTAATTCAAATTCACGGTTTGTTATTGTTTTTTTCTTCCACTTCCACGTGAGTTTGAGTTGACGCCGACCGTCGTGCCGACACCCCCTCACGTCCCACCCCCATTTATTAAAGACAAGGGACATCACTCGGTGTCAGTCTGTCAATGTTTGTAGCGTTTGAAAATAATCAATACTGTTAGTTATGTCTCATATATAAGGGATTTATAGTCAAAAACTTTGTTTTTACGGGTTTGTTTTATTTGTAACTAGCTTCCTGTTCCCTTGTATTATTAAATCCCTTATATTAACTTCGCGGCCGTCTCTGTCTGTCGTCATCTCATCATCTCTCTCATCATCTCATGGGCTGGGCGGGCGGAAAAAGAAAAGTCGAAAATGACCCATTTCCAGTGATCCGATCGAGCTGAAATTTGGCACACGGACCCGACTCACCTAACAATGCATCGTATCAAAATTTCAGATCGATCGATCGTACCGTAATTAAATTAATGCATTTTTAGTTTATCCTTATATGAGGTATGTAATTCAAATTCACGGTTTGTTATTGTTTTTTTCTCCCACTTCCACGTGAGTTTGAGTTGACGCCGAACGTCGTGTTGACGCCGACCGTCGTGCTGACACCCCTTCACATCCCACCCCCATTTATTAAAGACAAGGGACATCACTCGGTGTCAGTCTGTAAATGTTTGAAAATAATCAATACTGTTAGTTATGTCTCATATATAAGGGATTTATAGTCAAAAACTTTGTTTTTAGTTATTTTTAAAAAAATCTATTTAGACGCGCATACGTAAACAAAAAGGTTTTTCTACCTTATTTCTTGCATAGCAATGAAAGAGTAAAACATAATTAAATTACCAAAACAATGTGTAAATTTCCAAATTTTAGCAACATGTCCTTTTTTTAATATATTGAGTTTTAATTATTTTTTTTAAAGATACATGTAGTTAAAAATATGCAAATTTGTTTTTCAGAAAGAAAAGACTACATCCAATAGCACTGACTTTCATTTAGATGATGACAGCATGTTTGAATCCTATTCAATACCAAGTCACGCTACTAAGTTATTGGAGCAAGAGATATAAAAAAATTAATTTAATTATGAAGAATGAAACAAATTCCTCATTACTATTCTTACTACTTACTACTTACATAAATGTATTTAAATTCATTTTTATCCTCTTTCTGTTATTACAAGGCTAAGAGACGTTAATATGTTTTAGATTCAATACTACCACAAGACTTGTAAAATAAGCAAATTATTTTGAAAATCATGAAATATCACCAGATCATTTCAGTAGTTATCATGATTAGAAACTAGTTACCAACCATCTGAAATTTATATCCATAAATGTTTAATAGTATTGTAAATATTTTTTTTAAAACAACCAAAATTAGGTTACTGTTTTAATTGTAGTTGCATCAAATTACTCTATGTTGAGGCAATTTTGTTCCTTGCCTAAACACAAAAATTTAAAAGCCATCACTGCTAGAATGATATTGAGAAGTTGAAAGATTAGGATTGAAAGGCGTAAGTACTAAAATAGATTTGGGCTCTATTTAACATTTTTTTCTCCAATTTGTAGAGAATTGATTAGAGTAATAGTAATAAGAACAAAGAAAAGATGAATATCTAATAAATAAGAATTTTAATGAATCTAAACAATTTGAAAGGAAAACAAGTAATCAATAATCAAAAGTAATGCATTTAAATTAAACTAAAATTAATGTTTGTTTAAATAGGAGTTATTATTAAATAATCTGTTGTTGTGAATGTTTTTTGAAAAATTAATAAGTTTCTAAATCTATATTTGATTTATACAAGTTATAACTAATAATTAAATCTAAACATTACTTGTTCCTTTCAATGCTACATACATTTTTAATATATTGTATATATATAAATATATATATATAATGTATATAAAATAATATATATATATACAATGATAATTACATGATTTTAGCACCTATACACAAATGCAGTTTCAAAATGTGTTCAAAAATAAAGTTATGGTTTTTAATGTGTCTTTCATTCAAATTTTGACAATAAATTATAGTGAATAATCTTGTTTCTACATAAAAATTAAAGAGTAAAAGTGTTTGGGACTTGAAAAAAAATTTAAGAAAGTGAAAGCTAATGGGTGCAATATTTCATAAAAGTATATATATGTTTTCATTTTCAGATTTGGCTTTTAGCAATAAATTTTAACAATCTTCCATTTTCTAAAGTTTAAGTTTAAAAAGAAAAATATTATTAACTTAATATCCTGCATTTTTTTCAAGTAAAAATAATATGGTTTTTATTTATAAATAACCTGAATACACCTTCTGATTACATCTTAGTGTCTGCTATGTTTGTATTACAATAATTTATTTATAAATAAATAAAATAGTTTAGGCCATGTTGCATTAAACTGTAATAAATTGCTACTTTTTATTTAATTATACATTTTTTATTTTATGTTTGATGAAATTTTTGTATTCAGTCCTGTTTATAATACACATCACTCACCTCAAATAAAATTGTAAGTGCATATGGATAATATTGGTCAGAGAATTTTGCAATATATGTGTATAGTACAATAACAATTGAATTGAAGTTTTATGGAATAAGTAAGTTATAGGACAGTTACATTTTCTTAGTTATATTTGAAGAGAAAATGATTAAATTGTTTGTATAATATTTCAAGTGATCGTGATAAGTCTAATACTAATAGTAATAGTAGGTTAGCTTTTAATTTTTTTAAATTTGTATTACTTTTTTAAAAACTTATTAAATATGGGTCTTTAAAAAAGATGATTCAAAGTAGCTATAGGTTTTGTATTTTATTTGGATTGTTGTTTTTCTTGTACATGCACCAATTAAAAATACATTCAACAAAGTTGAAAGTATTGGCCAGACATAATGTAACCAGAGGTAAACTTAAATAGTGTGGACCGCACGGGTGACAGTGGCATAGCCAGGGTCATCTGCGCCCGGGGACATTACACAAATTCTGCGCCCCTTCTCGGACTGACAGGTTTTTCCTTAAAACAAATTGTTTGCAATCGCATCGAGAATTATTAGTCCGTATTGTAATTCATTAAAATACCAGATACTTTGAAAATGAACCATTTAAATCGTAAAATTTCAAAAAATTTCTGGGGGGCTCATTGAGCCCACAGAATTTGTCGGTCCCCGGCGCAGATGACCCTAGCTACGCCACTGGTAATTGCATCAGCATTATTATGTTATTGTGACCGACAGTCGCTAGAGGTATGTTAACATATTCCAGTTTCTCTACGATAACCCTTTCAAGGCTTGCTGCGTCTTTGGAATGTATATGAACAAAACCTAAATGATTCTTTAATGGTTACTTTTTTAGTTTGAAAATCCACATGGCGCCCCTTAATGCTCAATGGGGGTGCCAAAATCATGCTTGCCAACTGGTTTGTAAAGAAGATATTTGTGGAGCTCCAAAACCTAACGACTGGCGCCGGGGACATATGTCCCCCCTGCACCTCCTAGCTACGCCACTGCTGGGTGACACCATCACAAGGGTGATACCAAACTGTAAAATTCCGTATGTTCTGTTGTTTGGCGGAGTTGTTGTTTTGTTGTTTTGTTGTTTTTTTTGTTGTTGTTTTTTTGGGGGGGGTGGGGGGGGTTTTCGCGCGGCAAAGCTCTGTGACGCGTCATCTTGGAGGGGTGTCTAAGTTTCTGTGGCGTAATAAAATAGGAAAAAATTGCCAATAAGTATTTATGTATAAAATAAATTAACGTAAATATATATAGGCATAGGCCCAATTAACTAATTAAAATAAGGGGCCGTCCATAAAGTATGCCACGCTATTTTAACTCCCCCCTCACCCTGTCACAAATCTCGGACAACCTAAGTACGTCACTCTTTCGAACAAAACTAATTTTTTATTAACACAAACTGTCACACAATTTTTTCCCCTGTCACACTTTTCTTACACCCCCTCCCCCCTCTGGGGCGTGACGTACTTTATGGACGGCCCCTAAGCTTAGGCGTAGGCCTTAGCCTAGGCTGAACAAAATTTGATTAACAGAAGTATTGAAATATAATTTAGAGTTATAGTTATAGATCTAGACTCTTGGCAGCTTTTTATTTTTTCTTGTGTTTATGATCAAGGAGGGGCAAAATAATTTTTTAACATACCTTCATCTATCTTATAACATCATTTTTAATTATTAGTTCTATTTCATAGATTCGAGAATAACGAATTGTTTTCCGTAATTTAAATTTCTACGAACGATGGCAGACTCCTTAGCCACAGTAGTAGATAGTATGAATATTTAAACATATTAACTCATTTTTAAACATGAGCCATAGTTATACTCATTCTACAATTCATTTGAATATTTTGAATTTAAAGTTGAAGTCTTTGATAATATTATTATTTTATTATTTATTTTCATTCTTTTAATTTTAAAAATCTCTGTTTTTAAAAGCCTAATTTAAATAAAATGCATATCTACTTCGTAATAAATCGTATATTGTTGTTGTTTTTGACATTTTAAAATAATAATGATTTGATAAAAATTTGGTTGATCACGAGCAATTTTATTAAATTAATAGCACATCGTAGTCACATAAGCAACTCTCCGTATGATGAACTTTGAACTTCAATTTGTAATAATTTACCATGTGATATGGAGGTTGCGTAATAATACAAAAATATTTATAGTGCGTGTGTTTGATCAAATGCGTTGATCAAATGCTCGATGGCATTTGATAGTGTGGCCCAACC